>JAVQJD010099771.1:0-20630 GCA_036023655.1 Nannoperca australis | reverse complement strand
CCCCGCCCCTCTTCCATGAATGGAGTTAGTCAGAGTAATCATTCAGGGCAGCTGGCAGCAGGAAATGGAATTGGATTGCTGAAGGGGTCACTCGGGGTCAGGAGCTGGGGTGTGGTTCTGGACGCTGGGGACCTGAAAGAGGAAAAGCCTCGGCGGCGGTGCTTTACATCAGCATCTGGCTGCCACTTATCATCAGCTGTCATAACCACTTATCACACTGAGTGGCAGAGCTAAACTGCACTGCACGCAAAACCTCTCTGGCTGTCACACAATCTTACGTGGTTTGTTCGGTAGGTTTGATAAATTAGGAGTAAGTTCAAGTCTCCAGGTTTGAAATGCCTCTCTTGAACTATTGCCTTAAGTTAATGACTTATTCAATAATGATTCTCGTTACTGAGATTGTTGCATAGCAACGGCAGGCAGACTCAGTCACAGCCCGGAGGAAGAAGGGACTGAGCAGAGCTTCGTTTAAGAAGAGGGGAAACAAATGGGGAGGAGAAGTAGAGGCACAAGTTGGAGATAAAATCACCATCCACATCATTTGTCAGCTTTATTCATTCAGCTCAGAGGTTTTAAAACCCAAATCCTGCACAAACTGACACCCCCCCCCCCCCTTTTCAAGCTGTCTTTCAGGAGGTTTTCAGAGCTGAAAGCCGTCGAGGCGGATATACCTGTAAGCTTAACTTAGCACTCTGGGGGGAGAGAAAAGTCAAGTGTCTGGAGGTATATTCACTGATCAGTTCTAGTTCAAAAGCTGAATCATCTTTGTTGAACTTGCTACAACCTTTTGACTCCAGTGCAGCCCTGAGAGGAGATGTGGACTGTACTGCAGGTGCAGGAATCCACTCATCCCACTCCAAACTCACGTTTAACTTCTGCCAGTATCTTCCTTTGTTTGTGGCGGTTAAGTGAACCACCTGCTGTAGGTTGAGCAGCGCCCACATACTCATGTCCTTTTATTTTTCCCTTCTTCCTTTTGCCACAGTTGTCCTGGACGAAATGCAGAAGGGACACCATAACCATAGAAACGAGGTCAGCCTGTTGCTACGGAGAAGTGGCTCAGTATAAGGGAGTTAAAGATGCTCTTCTTTTTTTATTCGCCACTCTAATGGCAGCCGTGGCATACATGGAAACTGACACGTTCCCTCTCTCATACCTGATGTAAAAGAGGCTTTTTGAACTCCACACTTCATTTGTGTAGACGTGTCAGGTGCTGTCACCGTGTATGTCTCCTGTCAAACATCCTCTCCTCTTTAGAAATGTAAGAAAAGACGGAAATGACTTCCTCTGCAAACCTGCTCTCTGTTTAGATCAAACGTTAAGCTGGAGCCTGGCGTGCTGAAGAGACTGCTTACGGTGGTGTTTTGCTGTAGCACAGCATTTTCATCCACATCCATAGATTTCTTTATGCATACAGACACACTAGACCTTGGTCAGGACTCTTGAGAAGAGAAAACTGTCACTCAGCTTCTTCTCCCTCCTCTGCTGATTTACTGTTTGTATTTTTTTCTTGGTTATGTGTCAGTCTGCTTTCTGGATGTGTGAAAGATTGTTTGGGCGTAGAGACGAAGTACAGCCTCTAGCAATAATTTAAAAAATCTTTAAAAATGGTCGTTAACTCTTCTAAGAATATGAAGCCAACAGAATCATGTCTGGCTCATTTGCAGCCCTGCAGTGTTTGCATGTCGAGCGTGTCATGTTTGTCTGTCAACCCCTGTATGTAAAGATGGACGACACGTCTCCACTGTACAGAAATGAAGCCACAATATCTCTGATTGGAGCGATAGTCTGTGCTGTGGTGATGCACTGTATCGATATCATATCGTATCCCAAACCCATGTTAACCCCTCCACCCGAATCGTAATCATACTCACAGCTAATAATCATTCTTTTTATAGCATTTAAGTTATTTAAACCAAACTCATCAGAAAGGTGAACACTTGAAGAAACATCAGCGTGATAAGAACCAGCTAAAATGACAGAAAACATTTTTGGGAAATGTTTTATTTGACTTTGGCCCATGTCCCATCTGCTAACATGGTTTAGTGACAGCACCTGTGGCAGCAGGGGAGTTGAATTCACTAACAGGGGTAGAAAGAGTCTGATGAATGATTAAGTCCGTCACCTTCATTTCCAATAATCACTGAAAATTCCCTAAATTACTAAACAGCAATTGAACCTATAATGAACCCAAAAACCAGATCCAGTTAATATGTTTAGATCAAATGTGAATTTGTAGAAATGTTTTTAAAGATATAATATCAAGTGTAGTTCCACACACTGCCCACACTTCTCCTGATACCACAGTGATTTAGAAAAACAGGAAATAGGATTTTGACAAAATAATCTCATCTCAAGGTCCACTTACTGGCTTTTTCTGCAGCTTTCAACCACATCTCAGGGTGTTGCCTCGACAGACACCGAGTTTTTTTCTCAGTTGTCAAGGAGACAGCTCATATGTTGTCATATGACTTAAGTAAAGAACATAATGACAACTTGCTGAAAACTGATCCATTTCCATGACAACTGGTCAAAAGTCTGCAGGGAGAAAAGTGCCGTTTCCAAGGTCAAGAATGAGCTTGAACTCGCACTAAAAAGGTGATACTAGAAATGTCTTCGCTTGTAGAGAATTAAGTGGCGCAATCATTCCTGCAATATATATATATATATATATATATATATACACAAATGTAAACAGTGACGGGTGATTTGTTCAAGTATAAGTTAGAGTTTGGTTTTTGAGAGGAGAAACATGAAACAGCTCTGAAGCATAAAATGTCCATAAACTCTCAGGGCTTCTGCTGCCATAGATGGACAAATCATGGATGTGGAGGAATGTGCAATGAAAAGTATGAGGTGTTTAAAACACTAATGCAAATAACTGATTAAACTGTGAATCAAAACGATAGAATTTGTGGGATGTTAATGTTTAAAGCAGAGCCAGCGACACTCACAAGTATCTAAAATCTCCAGAAGTAGTTTAAGCCGGACCAGTTGGTCTTAGAGAAACGCTGATCAATCAGATACAGATGCATCAAGATGGGACATGTGAGCATTTGCAAGCATCTCTCAGAGAAATAAAATGATGCAGCCTCTCTGTCTGTCACTCCACTGAATAGATACTTCAGCACTTTAGGGGGTGACGTGAAGGGAGGAGGGTAAATGAATCTCGCAGCAGGACAGTTTTGCTTACCTTGTCTCTGATTTATGCTGCAATTTATCCTGCGTGCCAGGTTTTCATATCTGTACAGAGACCTGAGCAGGAGCATAAAAGGTTTCCACAGAATACTAATTCCATTTAAGTTGTTCTTTAAGACTGGATCTAAATCTACAGGAGAGTTAGACGTCACTCTGCTGCACGTTGACTGACTCAGTGGAGGTTTTCTCAGAAACAGGCAGAGACAAAAGCCTTGGACAGCTTTATTTGTACTCAATCAATTGAGTGCAATCTTTCAGTATCAAACACTACAAGAGTGGTGTTTTTTTTTGTAACATTGATTGTGTCTGTTTTTTTTGTGCTGCTCTATCAGAATCAATATTTTTATATTTCTTACCGAGCAACGCTACAATGCCTGAGCTGTGGCTTTTCTCGTCCTCAACTGGAAGTTTTTTTTCCGAGTGCTTTCAGACGTCTTTCTTTTCAAAGCGCGTTGTCGGGAAGCGACATGTCCACGCAGCTACGATGAATAAACTACAACAGTATTTGTAATCGCTGGCTTCGTGTTTTAGCTGCATGCCAGGTCATTTCTGACAGAAATCTTGTAACTTCATGCCCACTTTATTTTAAAGTATCAGTTCCCCTAAATTACAAATAAACACAGTTTCTCACTTTGCCCTACTTCTATGGGGACATGTAGGTACAGTGGTGGACAAGAAGTCTACTTTCAATTTTACGTACTCTTGCTTTTATCAGTATTTCCATTTTCTGTTACGTTATTAGGGAAATGTAGTACCTTTATTAGGCCACTGTAGTCAGATTACTAATTAAGATTTTACAATCTGAACCTATGATGAGCTGATAAGAATATGACGCATAGCGACAGATTAAACACCTCAGCAGTATAAAAAAATCACCAACAACAAGAGTAAAATGCTACTTGTACATTGGTGCATTAGTGAAAGTAATCCATGGATGTAGTGGGGTCATTTTGATTTTATTTATTCCACCACCGCTGATCTATCATCACCTCTGAGGTTTCTGTCCCCACCACGTTGTACAATATGGAGGTAAATCATTTTCGCGGTTTTCACTGCCTCCTGAAGAAGTAGTCCCTGTGAAAACTGTTGGCTGTGTGTTTCGTGGATTCTCTGAAGTAATTCTGGAAAAAGACGTCGCTGTTGAATTTGTGTTTTTCATTGAAATTCCTTTCACCTCCAGTGTTTTGGGTTGCAGGGAGACATTTCAAATAGAACCAAGATATCATTAGAGGTGAGTGAGAAAATATGTTGCTTTTTTGATATTCAGGTGAACCAGTCTTTAACAAGCAGTGCTCGAAAATACTACTCAATATTTGCATAGTCTTTCTTCACAGGCTGGCAGATGTTTGCTCAACAGTGCATCTCTGTGGAGTTCAGGATGCGTCAGCTGACTCACGAGTTTGTCAGTGACTCGTCATGACAACATATCCATCGCTGTGCTGGAGACTAAATCTATTAAACTAGATCACATACTGTGTGTATGTGATTGTTTAAATCTCTCCAGTGCTATATTGTTTTTTTAACTGAAGTACACAAGGTAATGGTGTACACATTTGTGTTTTTACTACATGCAGGCAGAGGTAGCAGCCTCCTTTAATTAAGACCTAGTCCTGATGAAACGTTTCAGGTTGTAAATCCAGAAAGAAACAACTATTCTTTGTTCCTGTTCAGCTTGTACACTCGACCCCATCTGTTCTCCGGGGTGCATTATGCCGCCTGTCATTCAAACCAGATCAAACAGAGGTGATTCACATCTGCATCATGAACAAACACAAAGCAAGTGATGCAAAAACACATGCGCTTACACACACCCCACTTTGTTTCTCCTCCTTTACACAGGGAAATAATGAGCCTGCATGCCGAGCGGTAAACTACACAGACCTCGCTCAGTCCCAGGTCCCTGCCTTTAAATCCCTTGTAAAGCAGACGACAACATCTTGTTTCTTTTCGCTCTGATGTGCATCCTCCGGCAGCACGATTGCAAATACATTAATTTATTTCAACCCAGTCAAGATGAATTTCCTGCATATATTAAATATTCTCCATGATGATTTCTGTGATGTTTATCAGGATAATTAGCAATTAGCTAATTAGTGTCAGTGTTTTATTTCAGATATGTCCAAAAGCTTTTTTTAAATTGTTGCAGCCTCCTTCCAGTCATATTCTGACGGAGAAATTAAAACTGTTTTCGATAGTTTTTTGTTATTGTTATTTCGATTTTTGACACACTCTTCTGACGTATCAGAAAAATATAATTCCACAAATCCATACAATTCTAGGCTACACAAAACACATTCAATTAATTAGATATTGATTATATCTCAGCGTGGGGTTGTGAGACTTAACTAAATCTAGCCAGGCAAAAGACCTGTATCACACAGAGAAGACCTTTTAAGAGGCTGAAGCCCAAATTCACTAATAGCACCATTCACACCTTCATTAAGCTCATTCATTTGGATCTAAACACATCTGCACATTGCAACCTTGATGCATCGACTTCACACAGAGGAAGCTCTGGGCCTTTTAACCTCTCACCACCTCTCACCATTACCTCCTACCATTTACATTAGCATAATTTACAGCCATGGCAGGCTGCTGTTTCGAGTGAAACATCACTGTCCAGCACCAAACAGCAGATAGACATGGTTAGCAACTAGCTGGTGAACACAGTGGAGCGATTAGCTGAGTCTGACATTTCCTTCAGGAGTTGGTGGAGACCAAAACAGAGCTAAAAGAGACTTATCGAACTCCTATTTGTCAGGAAACACAACTCCAAATGGCTGCTAATGTTGCTTTGTGTGTGAACCGTTTGCTGACATGCTTGCCACATCTACTTTATAAGGTACAATGTTGTGTTTGCAGCTTGTTCTGCAGCCCCCAAGTCAACTGATACTGCTTTAAAGTCATTGAATTCAAATAGTAATTTGAAGGTGTAGATGTGGTCTTTTGTAAGGTCAGAGTCTGATTATTCTGCATGAGCTGAGTTTTCTGTTCAGTACAAAATGCTCTGGCCCTCAGGCTACCATGTTCTCATCTGGCAGAAAATTGTATCAGGACTGACAGCGCAATAGTGAGAGGAATAAATATGAGCAATGTTTTGTCTCAACCTTATTCGTAAGTATCTAAGTTCCATAAAGCAAATCATTTCTATAGATTGTGTGCCGGTTTTATAGTACAGTATATTATAAGGCTGCCACTGACTGAGTGACTGTGGTGCATTCACAGTCAAGGCCACAGGTATATAATATGTATTTTCAGTTTATTTAAATAAAATACAAATCTTTAGGTAAACACAATCCTGCCGTCTACATACATTTAAATAGACAGCAGGCTTTTGATTGACTGTGTATGAGTGTGTTTGGTGAGGGTGGTGGGGCGAAGTCATCAGGTTGGTGGAGTGTTTAGGATCAAAGCGCTGAACTTTTTTTTTTTCCCACTCCAGAAACACTCGGCTTCACAGATAAATTACTAAGAAGATGACAAAGTGCCTGAACTCCAGTCTCACTTTACCCTGTGAGCATGTGCAAACAACTCAAGGAGCTCAGTTTATTCCGCTTAGAATATACAGTGAGGGCAAAATCTCGTGGCCCAGGGCAAATAAAAACATGTCAGCTGTGTCTTCTCTGTTTTGACGTTCATTTGCCTTTTCTGCTTTTTCTCTTGGTGAGGTTCTGTGTGCTGAATATATCCAGTCAGCTTTCCTTATAACAGCTAAAACCACTGCAGCTCGAAACACACTTGCTGGATTCAAGTCTCCATATAACAATGTGATTCAGACGGAACGTATGAGGATCGCAATCAGTTTCTTGGAAACCATTACAGGTATTATATTAGCTGTCTGAGGGCTTTTTGTTCCGTGCATCCTTTTCCAGCTTCATGTGCACACATTTTCATGCACTCATCCATGCGTGCACACATGCAAATGCACAAACACACACATGCATTTTGGTGAATTGTTTAGTTTAGTCTTACTTGGAGCTTCATTTGAATGTCACTTGCTTTGCGGTAACTCTCTAACATGACACACTAAGACACGGGGAGGCAGAGGAAGCCTTCCTCTGGATTTTGAGCCACACTTTATGACTCTGGGGATTGATGGTGTGTCAGTCCTGGTCCAGACCAAATTATCTCATCAACTATCACATGGTTTGCTGTGAAATGTTGCAAAGACATTCATGGTGCCTGGAAGATTAAACCCGTTGACTTTGGTCGTCCTGTGACTTTTCCTCCAGCGCCACCATGAGGTTCACATTTGAGGATTTGAGTAAAAATGTCTCAACAACTATTGCATGGATTGTTATGTTCCCTTCAGGATTAACGTCAATAACTGGTGATCTCTTAACTTTTCATGAACAGTATGGGCATGATAGAATAGCACACAGCTACAGTTTATGTCTACATACAGTACATTAGCATTACCCCATTGATTTTCATTGATCAGTGTCCATCACTGAGATGACTGGCAGCCTGTCATGACCTCTGTGCTGCAGTCTACTCTGTCTGCATCTGTGTCAGAAACACAAATGGAGTCGAAGCTTTCAGGCTTCGTGAGGTTCTAAGAGGAAGATTCACCTCCAACGTCTGTTTTTTATTCTTCAGTAAAGAAAAACAACACTAAAGGAGCAGCTTTTTGTTGGGGCTGACAAGTCACAACAACCACCAGCAACATCGTCTTTGTGACAGGAGGAAAAAAAGGGTTTTGGGAAATGGGTCTTAATTCTTTGAACGCTTGCTCTTTGCTGCTACCAGCTGCCTCAGCCAGGGCAATTAATATGACAATGTGTACATATGTAATGTATAACCTCACATTCACCCCTTTCCTTATACATAAATTAGAAGAATCTGAATAAACTTTATTGAGTATCTTGACACATACAAGGGTGTTGACTCTGGTTCTCAGCCGCTCTCACTATACTTACAGTGCAGTCAACAAATAAGCAGGAAACAAACACAGACATACAGCTAACTAAAGATAAAGTCCTCATACAGACAAGATGAGAGTGCAAATAATGCTGGAAATGAAAATGTTTTAGAATAATTTAGTCCATCTACAGAAAAGGTCTTTATGTGCATATATTGATGCAGGAGTCTGCAAGGTATGCACCACAGTCGGCTTAGATCTACATCATTTTATGACAATAAAAGCATATATACATGCTGTTGCACAATGTGTATGTTACAATACAATTTAGAGAAGGCATCATCAATCTGCTGACTTGACAAAATAATCTTGACTTTTACTTTAACACCAACTTGAACTTAGATCAACATAAAAGCAACAAACAAATCCATTAAGTCTCCACCAAATAAATTGAATTATAAAAGTAAATGATCTGAGAAGGGAAACTCCTGATAGACCTAAAGGGAGAAGTTGCTATATAAATCCAATGGAGCAGCTCAGAGCCCTGTGGATCTAGAAACAGGCCAGAGACTTAGTGACACTGAAAATATATAATTATTATTCATGTTTACAAAATGGTACGGCCATGTGTTATTCAGACTTGTGACTTCAGCCTCACTCTCACTCAAATCATGAGTGCTGTGTGTGGCAGACGGATGCTCTAACAAGGTTCAAAGCTCGATCTTAAGTGCACCTTTGAATTAGATGGCAGACAGCATTTTATCCAGAGTGAGCTCAGCCAGCAGTGTTGAGAATTATTTATTTATTTCCTCAGTTATTGGACTTAAATTGTGTGTAATTCACGGTTTGGGGTACATCAGATTATTTTCTCTCGGGTCAGTTTGCAGACATGAAGTGTAGCTGCTCATTTTATCACATTTAGGTGGCGTTTCTACAGCAAATAACAAGAGAGGGGGGAAAAACAGAGGGACACTGACAATATATTACCTGGTGTGTCTTGGAAGAATTGCTTAAAATAAGGGACTAGCACTATGTCCAATGATCAAGAGCAACACTCACCATTTTATCTTTAGTGTCACTTGTATTTACAGGGCTGGACAGTGTGAGAAAGTGCCTCACCACTGTTGCCTGGTGACTGCAGCACTGCCAACACACCTAACAAGCCAAAAGCCATCGCTACATGCTCTTTATTTTTATTATTTTTTTAACCAATGCACAAGTAAACATCCCCCAGCAGACTGTGTTCGGTGGGAAGCTGAATTGGAAGTGGATGTTCAGGGAGGGGTAGGAGTCCCCAGGACAGGCTGTTGTTCCTGCTGTCTTATTTCCACTGCTTTAATGTCAGAGCATGGAAATGAATTTGCTTTGACACTTGTGATCCTCAGTGGCTCCAGAGCGCAGCGGTACAGCATACCACCTGGTAGAAAGCACAGCGATCTCACAAAAGGGACTGAGTTTGAAATATCATCCGAGGGAGGATATTACATCCAGTATCACATCTTTTTTTATGGAATTTTTCTCTTCGCAATTAATCTGTTTCATTCGTGTGTCTTGCTCTTGTGTTTTTATTAAATCCTCGCCTTCTTCTCTAAAGCGCTTCACATCCAGCTGGCTCTCGTTCTCATGAAAAGAAAGTGGAAGTGGAAGGCAGCCAGCCGCCGAGATTGAGTCCGGGATATGTTCTGGCCTCGAGGATGGACAGAGAGAAGGAGGGAGGGGGGGAGGGGAGGGGATGTGTGCCAGCAGGAACGACATTACATTTATCCAGTCTAGGGTTTTTTTTTTGTGTGTGATAGCAACCTATGAGTAAGCTCTTCCATGGAGATTTCATGTGGAAACTCATTGCCTAGCTATTCAAAAACTGATGAAAATGCAAAGTGATGAGAGAGCAGTTTTTGAAAGTTACACTATGCAGCCTTTTTTATGAGTTGGCCCACTACCTTTATTTAACTCTTAAATTCAAATGCACAGGCACACCGAGTAATGATGTGGCTCAATGACAATCTTGTACTGCCGGCCAAACGAGCGAGCTTGGATCTTGAAGCAGCTCCAAGACTATATTCCCTGGTTTCATTTGTGAACTGTGGCCTCTAAGTTGATCAATCAGAGACATTATTTGCCCCGAGGGATTTTAAAGCAGACCTTCAAAATGCCCTCATCTCCTCTCCTACGCATGGTCTCGACTAATTTGGCACTCTGGTTGCCGCTGAGGTTCAGAAACATTTCAAGGTACATAAAAACATGCTCTGTTCACTCTGCCCACTGGGGCCCATTGGAAGAAGGCAGCCGGAGCTCTTCCCTCTAGTACCAACCCTGTACGCACTCATGCACTTTGGATGTTTTAGCCGTGCTAGCGGCACGGCTCTAGGGATGACAATTTCAGTCTATTGGTGACCTCACCACTTTAGTCCAGAGTCTGAAATATCTCAGCTGTTCAATGGATTGCAATGAATTTTCGTACAGACATTCATGGTTCCCAGGAGATGATTCATACTATGACTTTAACCTTTCATCTAGTGCCACCATAAGGTCAAAATTTCAACTACGCTTACTTGCAAAACTAATGACATTCCCATCATATGCCATACAGCTTTAGTGCTAATTAGCAAATGTTAACACGATAAATTAAGATGAACATAATACCTGCTAAACGTCAGCATGTAAGCATTGTCGTTGTGAGCATATTAACCCACAGACGTTAGCATTCAGCCCAAAGTTCTGCAGTGCTTGAGTTCAGCCTCACAGAGCTGATAGCATGCAGCTGTGTGGTTTTATACGCTTCATTGAGAGCTTCATGTTGAGTAGTCAAGGCTGGGTAGGCCTGTTGTGTCTCTCCAAAAGGCAACATTTCCCCCCCTGAACTTTATTTTGCAGCAGACTTGCATGGTTTTGTTTATTTGATCAGTTATTGTTACATTCAGCAGACTTGCTCTCTGTTAAGTCTTTTAGGTTCTTGTGGTTTTGGTCGACTTCATACTGAACCACTGCTGCTGTATCTTTCCCTTGTTATTGACGTTCTGGCAGCCAGTGGCTTAGAGGTGTTTGACTATTCCTCCTACAAAAACATCTAATTCAGGATACAACCAAGACTGCCTCCCTAAACAGAATGGATCTTTCTCCATGGGTTGACTATTGACTGTGTGATCAGAGCTGGGTCGAGCTGGTAACATGCCCAGCAGGCTGTGGAGTTCGTTTCCCACCTCGTTGACTGATGCTTATGAAGCTCAGTGTCTTACATCTCTGATCTCAGTCCCTGCTGTGGTGACAGCTGCTGTCTGTCTGACCAGTCCCTCTTCTGACCTCAAGAAGGTCAATAAAACAGCAGACTCTCATTCAGTTTGGCCTGATGTCCACAGAGTACAAAGTCTCCTTCAGTCCAAATGTTTGACCTATAATATCTTTGAGACAGTAATTCCTTTCTATCAACTTGCAAGACAAATATATCAATTGATCCATTAATACGGTTATGTTTGCTCATGTATTTCTACTTATTTGCATGGTATATTTGTATGTCTTCTGTGCCAAGACAGAAAGATTTTGTGCACCACGCTCCTTGCTGTCTGGAGCTCTTCTAATGATAATAATCTGAATCTGTACTAATGTGGACCACTCCACAGCCGTAGCTCTAAAACCAATTGCACATTCATGGAACCAAAAGGGTCACGGTGACATTTTCAGAGCTATTTGGTTTTCAAACTGGTTCCCAGAAACTTTAATCAATCTAAGAATAAAAAACTCCACTGACTAGAGAGGGTTAGCAAGGACTATCATTAAATCTATCTTTCTATAAATAAGAAATATGTTAAACATTTGAACTGATGTTATTCACCTTGACTTTATTTTGGGTAAATATAACATTCACATTTATGATAAAAGAAGAGAAGACCAATTAATATGGGGAAATAGGGCCAAATATATTGTAGTAAACTGTGATATTACTGACTTTGCATCTCTCGTTTGTGTTTTTTAATGCATTTTGCTCGTTTGACATCATGTTTTTTAATTTGTATTTTAATGTCGTTCATGCTTGTTGTATTTTATTTACAAAAAAATAAACCCGGGAAAATGAGATCACGTAGCGCCACTGGGTTCTGTCTGTTCTACCTTTGTCAATAAAGTTAGTATTTGAAGCCAGCAAAGATGGCGGACTACGATTTGACAACTAAGATAGCACATTTTTTGGACCGGCATTTAGTTTTTCCTCTTTTGGAATTCCTGTCTGTTAAAGAGGTACACCGTATTTTGCATCTTATAAACTCAAAATGTAATGTCGTTGTGTATTTAGTGGGCATTTGTACCTGTAAACACAGGCTGTGGCTAGCGCCGATTCGTCCCAGTCGGTTAGCAGTGACGTTAGATAGCCCCTAAGCTAACGTTACCAGCAAACCCCAACTAATGTAAACTACGAATTTATTTTAGTCTTTTAGACCTTGAGTGTTGCTGAGATGTTAGTTGTAGTAGCAGTAACTGACTGCGAGTCCGGAAAACTGATATTGTTGTCGTTGCCTAGCATGTTAGCCTACAGCGAACACACAGGATTCACGTTGGCTAGAACCCGAGGAGCAGCACTCATGGCTGTTTTATGCTAGCCCTGATATTTACCTATTCTCTTTGATGCAATTGTCATTTTTGATAAATTTCAATGTGTCCCAAAGGAAACTAAATATGTTTTTGTTTACTTGTAACAGATCTACAATGAAAAGGAGCTTCTTCAGGGGAAGCTGGACCTCCTCAGCGAGACAAACATGGTGGATTTCGCCATGGATGTGTACAAAAACTTGTCCGCGGACAAAGAAATCCCACACTGTAAGAAAGACAGTAGTTCAGTAGTTTGTTCTGATTCCATAGCATATAATTCCGTCATGATATCTAGCTTTCAAACAACACGGCTAAAAGGTACCTCCTGGTCACTGACGGTGCACAAAAGCTTTTAGGTGGTAAGAATTATTCATTACTTATTTTAAACGTTGTGTTAACCTAATCAGCAAGTGGAAGCAGGTTGTCATCACATAGTAAAAGTGAAGAATACGAGACCTATTGTTATTTAGCCTCAGTGACAACACTGATCAGCCACTTGAGCAGTTTATTAGTTGAAGAGATCAGAACATGACCATACCATAATGTGGAACGTGCTTGGTGATGTGGCCGAAAACATTTGACCTATATTTTGCAGTTTGGTGTTGTTCATTTCCCAAACTAGCTGAATAATGTTAAGTCAGTGGGGTTAGCTGGCTTTCTTCTTTATTTAGTCTTTAGCCGGTGTTGATGTAACATTATGTCGACGTGAGAATACGTGTTTCAGCTCTCAGGGAGAAGAGGAGCACTGTGGTGGCCCAGCTGAAGCAGCTCCAGTCAGAGACGGAGCCAATTGTCAAGATGTTTGAAGACCCAGAGACCACTCGACAGATGCAGTCCACAAGGTCAGATCACGTTGTCAAAGAAGTGCATCGCTCTCAAATATTTTGTTCTATATTATAGTATTGACACTTCGGATGCAAAAGGCTCATCTGACACCTGTTTGTTTTATCCTTCATCAGAGATGGGAGGATGCTCTTCGACTATCTTTCAGAGAAACACAATGTAAGTTTTGAAGTGTTAAACTGTGTATTCACACTATTCTTCCTGTTTAAAATTGCACTGCATTTTAGTCTTTTGTGGTGGGTCTCGCAGTGTGTTTTTGTTTCCATAACAACCAGATGTCACTGAGAGCCAGCAGAACTGGCATCTAAACCTCAGAATCCTAAAACATCCAACAACACCCACCAAAGTGCTCATTATTCTCTTAATGATAAAACATTGTCAAGGCTGCTTTCTTGTATAATTTACACTTGTTTGTGATTAGTCGGAATGTAAAAAGAGGACTTGTCAGCATGAAAAGACTTTCTTTTGTCTAAAAAGATGAAAGATGCCAGCGCACTGCCTAATCAGCCACATTCTGTCAGCCATGCAGCTTCTCGCAATTTGCTTTCTATGAAAAGGGGGGAAATGGTGCTGTCCGTTTGAATAACAGTGGATTAGTGTGGTTGTACTTTAGGGCTCTAGACTGTATAAATCCCACATTCATTATAACCGTAATATCTTGCCAGCTGGTCAGTTTTCAACCGTGTCCTATGTGCTATCATTTATATTTATATGTCCCTTGTTCTTGTTTTTTTTATTTCGTAGTTTCGACAAGAATACCTGGACACTCTGTACAGGTACGCCAAATTCCAGTATGAGTGCGGTAACTACTCTGGGGCTGCAGAGTATCTCTACTTCTTCCGTGTCCTGGTAAGAATAACCACATAAGAATAGAAAAGGTTCTTCACAAGCCACAACAGATGAAATAGTCTGCATCTGTTTCTTCTCTAGATATCATTTTAAAACTCCTGGCCAGTCTGTTTTCTGTCACGCTGAACGAGTTGCTCTCTGCTCAGGTTCCCTCAACAGACAGGAATGCTTTGAGCTCTCTTTGGGGGAAACTGGCCTCTGAGATCCTGATGCAGAACTGGGAAGCAGCCATGGAGGATCTCACTCGACTAAGAGAGACTATTGATAACAATGTGAGTGAGTAATACTTTTTAAGAAACGCTTTTTAACGTTGCATGTTATCTTCCAGGTCGGATCAAGATTAGCGAGTTTAATTAGTGTTTGGATTAGGAATATAGAAATAAAATTAGAAGGGACAAAGCGGCACATGGCAACACGGAGTGACATTTGCAGTTTCTGCTGAACTCGATTTTGAAGTAGAAAATTGCAGGACTGTGAGAGCGAAGCTCCTTTTCTCAAATGTTAAAAGCAATACCAAGGAGTCGTGACTGAAATCAAATCAAAGTGTACCCAGATGTTTAGTGCAGGTGTTTTTAAAAGTACGAGACTGCTCCTCCCCTCAGACAAAGCTTGGAATAAGACAAACACTTCGCCTTAGTTTACTTGCCCTGTTTTGCTCTATTCCTGGATCAGTTGTTATTTGATCCCATAGACACTCAACAATTTTCATTCACTGAGCCTCCCCTGAAACAGTTTGGAGCCCAGCTGGGGAGGCTGCCTCTGTCCCATCCAATCACCTTCTGCTCTCTGTAGGTAATTTACCTCAGTAGTTACTACGTGAACCTGCTTCTAGAACGTTTGTCTGAATTTCACACATCTTCCACCGGTGTCCTCTCTCCTTTCAGTCTGTGAGCTCTCCTCTCCAGTCACTCCAGCAGAGGACCTGGCTCATCCACTGGTCCCTCTTTGTGTTCTTCAACCATCCTAAAGGCAGGGACAACATCATCGAGCTCTTCCTCTATCAGCCTCAGTGAGTCTGTGTTTCCAGTATATGCTTTTAGAAACAGTACACGGCATTGTACACATCCTGTGTAAAACCCTTCATCTTGCTCAAGATCACACAGCCGAGGGACACAGAGCTTAAACCTGTGACCTTTAATGGAGGCCTTTTTTCGGTAGGCCGCCCTACTGTTGTATTGTCTGTGACTTTCTTAACCTGAATGTATTTATGATTCAAAATGTGTTGCAGTTGTACAGGTTTAGATTTAACATTGAACCCTGTAAGATATTTAACAGCACGAATCACAGCTTCTGTGTGTAAAAATGAAAGAATTAATTTCTTTTGGAGTGAAATGACTGACGGTACCCAAATCCGTTGTGATGGCAACTAATGATGGTGCCTCTGTGTTTTTCAGGTACCTGAATGCCATCCAGACAATGTGCCCACACATTCTGCGCTACCTCACAACTGCAGTCATCACCAACAAAGACGTACGGAAGCGCAGGCAGGTGCTCAAGGACCTGGTGAAAGTCATTCAGCAGGTGAGATCAATAAACGCCAGCATATAATGAGGCTCAAGGATCCAGCTAACACGTGAACCATGCGTTCTGTCTCACTCCCGCAGGAGTCCTACACGTACAAGGACCCAATCACGGAGTTTGTGGAGTGTCTCTACGTGAACTTCGACTTCGACAGCGCCCAGAAGAAGCTGAGGGAGTGCGAGTCGGTAAGGACGGCTTCCTGAAGCAGCTTCTTCTGTTTGCTTGACAGCGTGCGTTTGTCACGGCGCACAGGCCTAAATCGCCCCATAAAAGTTAGCTGTCTCCCGGGACTGAGGGCTAATATGACACTTCCCTTTGCTACGGTGATCTCCTGAGTCCCGGGCATTTAACTTCGCAGCTATTCAGCCTCCGCAAATCCACGCCTGGCCTGATTTGCTGGCTCCAACTTTTTATTCAGTTTGATTTTCAAAGCGGAACAGCTGTCAGATGTGGGTTTTGGTTGCCTCCTCTTTAGAAACCCTTGACTGCGGTTTTGTAGTTGTGTTGAGGGACCACTTTGCACATTCTCTAAGCACTCATCAATTGGCTTTTACCCCTCGTATAAATTATGCAGTGATTGCGAAGGCCTCGGCTATCCTGTCAGATCCGGAGCGCGAGCATAATGACGGCGGCTCGTTAAGTCCTTCTGTTGTTTTGGACCCTGCTGGCTGTTGATGGTCAGGGGAATTCAAATTCACATGATTTTTGTTCATTTTCCCCCCAAGAGATCAACAACTTGTCTTAATTACTGTATAAACATCACATGGTGTTTTTGTTTTTTAGAAGCAAGGTCTTCTGTTTGTCTTGAACACAAGATATAAAAATAATTTGCAAACCAGTTGAGTCTTTATGGTGGACTACGGCACCTTTTAGTTTCTGTAGAATTGATTTCTTACACGGCTCCTTGTGAAATAACGACGCCACACCTCCGTTCAAAATCCCAGACACTAATATATTCATCCATGGGAGCTCTTCTGGAGATTTAAGGAGGCCAAACATCTCGTTTGATGTTTCTGTGATTGCTGCTTTCAAACCACAGATAGACGTCTCGACATAATCTGGTGGTGCTTCAGGATTCATGTTGGGTGACGGCCTGTTCCATGTTTTCTTCAGCGCGAGCTTGTTGACAGTGACGGAGAAATGTGTTACAATCTTGTTGTGTAGCAGAACAGAATATGACTTTTTAGAATACGTTAAATGTGTGTATCTGTGAGCATTGTGGAGCTGTTTGCTGCCGTCCTGAGAGCAGTGGACGTATTGTGACGTGGTCGTCGTGTGTAAAACCCAGTAAAACATGGGTGAAGTTACAGCTACACACTCTGGTGAAGAAATGCAGGGTTTAATTTCACAACAACGTGTACATCAGAAAATGTGCTGGCACAGAAAGTGAAACTACTACAGGAACATGCAGTTTTTCTTCGAACACATGAAAGCTTTGCATGTGTATAAAGTAACATGGTCCGTCTTGTTTCAGGTGCTTGTGAACGACTTCTTCCTGGTCGCTTGCCTCGAGGATTTCATTGAGAACGCCCGTCTCTTCATCTTTGAGACCTTTTGTCGGATTCATCAGTGTATCAGCATCAGGTGCAGCATCTTTAAAAAGCCTTGTTTTTCAGTCAAAATGTCTGTGCAGAGCCTTTTTTTACATTTTTTAATTTATTCATTAAAGCACAGATTCTTTAGAACATGAGGAAAATGATGAAAAGATCTTTTCAACTTCGGTACCCAGATGATTAATGTTCTGCAGTAATTTTGCTTCTCAGCGCTCCCGCACTGTTAGATGTTCGTTTATGTCCTTCTAGTTTTTCAAGAAAGCTCAAAAGGAATCTGTAAAAAGGGAAACTTGTGAAGACTTTGGATTCCCCCACAGGATATTTACTTAACTGAAAGGCCCCCTCCTCCTTCGCTCTCTCCTCTCAGCATGCTGGCAGACAAGCTCAACATGACTCCCGAGGAGGCGGAGAGGTGGATCGTCAACCTCATCCGTAACGCCAGGCTCGATGCCAAGATCGACTCCAAACTGGTGAGTCTCTGCATTCACTGATCCACCTTCAGCCCGAGCTTGACGCCGCTGAGCCGAGCACAAACAGCCTGACTACACCACAAAGCTGGGAAGTGATATCGCAGCGTCGGTTTACGCATTTCGCTCTTGACTGAAGGCAGCATTTAACTGGCGGGGCACTTTTAAAAAAAGTGAAAATAAATGTTTTTGTTTCTTAGGGTCATGTGGTGATGGGCAACAACGCAGTGTCGCCGTACCAGCAGGTGATCGAGAAGACCAAGAGCCTGTCCTTCCGCAGTCAGATGTTGGCAATGAACATTGAGAAGAAAGTGGCCCACAGCAACAGGACCGAGGTAGACTGAACACTGAACATCGTACAGGGACGTGCTTTGTTGTTGAGAAACACTGAACTTTCTTAACAAACATCCAGTCTATTTAGAGATCGACAGTCTGGCAAATAAAAAAATACCATTTCAAGGCTTCATTTATTTAAAAGTAGAGCCGGTTTATACAGTTTGTACTTCAAGTGGATCCAAAGAGTCATTTTTCATGTTTGCATTCAAAGATCCTGCTGCCCTCTGATGCAACTAAAGGAAAAACACCACGTTTTCAGATCAGTTCTAATCTTTCCTCTTAGCGGATTGTATTTGTCTCTGATTTTCTGCTCCTGGTTTTAGTCATCTGCGTGCTTGTAACATGAAACCACATCGACTTCATCTGCATCCCACATTTCATTTTGGGTTTTAAAAAACCAAAAACTAATGTGGAGGCAGCATGTACAAGATGCTATCATTTTGTTTGTTTTTGTCCTGTCAATCATTTCGAGAGACGCTGGCAGGTGTTTTCAGTTTGAGCATTTCTTCTAATGTTGTTTTGTTTTTGTTTTCTCAGACACCAAACTGGGCCGCTCAAGACTCCGGCTTCTATTAAAATGGAAATCAGTGTCAAGAGGACGAAGATGGATCTTGTGGATATTATTTAATTTTTTTATTGTATTTATGAATTTATCAGTTTAGCCGCCGTTGTCATTTAACTGCCAGCTTAACTAACTTATCTAAGAGGAGCCAGCAAAGCATGCTGGTTCCTTTTTCACGCGAGGTATTATTTATATAAAGTGATTAATTTATTCTTCATCAGAACGTGTTTGGAATCTGATTAGTTGCATTTTGAGGTCAAGTTTTTATTTAAAATTATTTAAGCAAACTGTGAAAGTAACTATTCAACTAAAAGTAATAAATGAACACGAACCTTTTTTTTTTTTTGGCTCGTCTCTTCTTCCTGTTAATATCTGACCACTAGATGGCGCCGTTGGTTCACTTTGGTTTCCTGCCGGCTGCAGACGGTTGAAGCGTTTCACAATCTCTGCCAGACTAGTTCCTGCTTCAGTGTCTGAATGCAACAGTTGTTTTATTTGTAATAAATCGGCGGATGTGCATTATCGACAGATAAATGAAAGTTAAAAACAAAAGAGAGAGGTCACACTGAACGCGGCTGTCCTGCAGACAGTCTTACCTGACAGGCAGCATTTGATCATTGAATAGAAACACTTGAGATGCACGTTCAGGATCATGCATCAGACACTTGGATCGTTTTCCAGGCTCCTGTTTGTTGTATTCCTGTCTGCTGAGAGTTGGTTGTTTGTGCTCGTGCAGTAAATATTTAACCACACCCTGTTGCTTCATATTGAGTGACAGCACACTCCGTGTCCGCACATCCTCAGCAAATATTGAACTTGTGTAAACGTCCCGTGCAGCCAGTGTTCAGTATACTGTGATATCAAGCAGCTGGATGGAACAGGGGTCGTTTAAAACCTCTTCGGGGAATAGTTTCGGTCGATTAAAGTCCTTTTTTGTCACATTGTCAGCTCGTCTATTAATTATAATCTCGACTGTGCAGCCTGGTGTTTTTCTATGTTACTGGTTGATGTCTGTGAACAAAAGACGCCTTGAAATTACACTTCAGAGACACCCTCTGTCATTACCTGCATGACAGCCGGCAGGTGTGCGGGGACAGAGGGGAAAGTGCCCCGGGTGCATTTCTGAGTGGCCCCTCCACATCACTGCCTCCGGCTTCGCGTGAGGAGTCCTTCTGATGTGAGGCCTGGGAGTGTCTGACGGTGTCTGCAGCTGGAACTCCTCCTGGCCACTCCTCCGAACTGTTTTGCCTATGCACACACACACACACTCTCGCACTTTTCCAGGAGTCAGTTAAACACAACAGACACGTACACACCCACAGAGCTGACGTGGGCTGAGGTCTGAGCAGGGCTCCTTCAGGAACAGCTGGTATCCATCTGTGGTTGCGTTGCTCCGGCGGCTGCTGCTGCTGCTTCCTGCCGCTGAAGGCACCGTTGCTGCCACGAGAGGACACAAACCGGCCCGCTGCAACCTCACACTCTGGGACTCAGACTGAACACAGTGAGGCTCTGCTGGTGACAGGCGGTGTGCCCTCCAGCCTTCAGCATGGATATCCTGACAGTCACCAACCCAGCTGTGGCCCGGCTCCTCTGGGTCCTGGTTCTGGTGCTGGCCACCCTCCTGGTCTGGCTCTTCTTCTTCTGCTGCTACAGTTGGAACCAGAGCTCCTCGCCCTCCCTGGAGAGGTACCTGGCAGGTAGGTGGGATCCTCAACCCCCCCCCCACACACACACACCCCTCCTCTGTTGAGGCCTGTCATGGGCTTATTACAACACTGAAGCTGCTTACTGTGAAGCTCAGTTTTACAAGGAGGAACATTCAGTGGAAATGCTCCCCCCCCCCCCCTGAAACTCTGGTAATT
>JAVQJD010099757.1:0-21033 GCA_036023655.1 Nannoperca australis | reverse complement strand
ACCTGCACTCCCAGCTTCACATGCTGCTTCCTGTTCGACAGGAAGTCTGTGATCCACCTGCAGGTGGAGTCAGGCACGTTCAGCTGAGAGAGCTTGTTCTGCAGCAGAGCTGGGATGATGGTATTGAAGGGAGGGCGCAGTGGGGTGGGGGTTTCATATGTTTTCCTGGACAGCCGTTTCCATGGCAGACCTCTCAAGCTTTTTATCTCTACGTCAAGCTCACTTAGGCACCTAATCTGCAGTAATGCTCTCCGAATTAAGGAGGAGCACAGGGGTGGAGGGGTGGTGTAGGTGGCAGGATGAAACGCAGTGCTGCATTTATTGGAAAGTCATAGTACTAAATGAATCACTTGGAATAATTTGTTGTCAACTTTAGGTTGTGTTTCACACAGCATATATTTCTGACTGATATTTAGTTTGGACTCTTGGCATACTTGGCCTAGTTAGATCCAGTATTAAGTTACACAAGTACACACAGTACGTGTGAAACTTAAACCCACAGGTAAGCACTGACATGCCTCAGGCTTTTGTCAGAAACAGTAAAAGGTAAATTTCTACAAGTACATGACTGACATGGCAGGTATCTGCACCGTTGTGTTAACACAGATTCAGTCACATTTCTTCCTTTGAGTGTAAAGAACAGATCACCCTTCAGTCCCTTTTCATCAGAAGACGTTTTAGATACAGTGTGAGGAGCTCTCAGAAACACTGCGAGTTGAAAAGCATGTCTCCTGTGCATGCAGCTTTTAATTCTGCCAGAAGTGTGTGGGCTTCTGTGCACGCAGCGCTGTGGAGAGCAAACTAAACAGGTGACAGGCTCTGACTGGATTGGCAGTGTTTTAACTGTCACAGTTCTGAAAATGAGTGCAGATTCTCATCCCTGCTCCTTTGCAGTTCTTTGTTCAAGTTCTCAGTTAGAAAACAATACTTTTGTATTTTGGCAAGAACTTTTTCATTCAGTGCTATGGAGCTAAAGTTATTCCACCAGATTAAGTTGTCTCTGCTGCTATAGCACAGTACAGGATAACATCTTATTGATATTAATGTTAACAGTCAGAACAAATAAAAGTTTTATTGTCCTCAGTTGTTAAGCTATATTGTTGATCTATATTTCCCTATAGGTAGCTTCAATGGATAATACTTGTGATCCCTGCAGGGTCAGCCTCAGAGCAGCACCCTGGAGCTTAAGAGGGTTCAGAGTTTTGCTCCTGGACGCTCCAGCAGGGAAGATGTTTGTGTGGACGGCTGCTTGAAACCACGTTCTTTAATTGAAGGCTTTGCCTCTTACTTTTTATTTCTCACCAGTATATTTGATAGAAAGCAAGTCTCTGCTTTCATGTAGAATGGATCACCATGAGCACATAAACAAGGCCAGTGAAAAGCGATTTTGCAGTGTTCATACCTGCAGCATGAGCTCCATGCTTGAACTGTCCAAACACCTTCCTGACGGCACATCTCTTGTAGTCAAACGTAGGTGTGACCTCCAACCGTGTTGTAAACGGATAGTCAGCAGTGGCTGAAAAACAAGCTGTCGTCTTGTCATGATCTCCAGAAAGACCGTGGGCTAATCAGCTTATCCTGTCTGTTTTAGCAGGTGACCCTAGACACTGCTGAGTATCCAGATGACAGTTGGTGGAGGTCATGTTATCCCCTTTTGAGCAGTTTTTTTGGTTACAATAGAGGCCCATGAGACTACACCTATGTACTATAAGCACCATTCAGGGTTCATTCTGTGTCCCTTTGTGCTGGTTTCTGTGGTCAGTTTGCGTCTCTTTGTGATCATTTTGTATCTCTGTGGTCGTTTTAGGCTCTTATTAGTTCTTTTTTGCATCCCTTTTGGTTGTTTTTGTCTTTCAAACAAGAAATGTTAACAGTCACTTCATACAGAGGTTCTGGTCTGTGGGCCCTGGGCCTGCACCTGGTAAGCCCATTCAGTAATCCTTCCATTATACTAATACACCAACTACCCTTCACCTTCTGATTGCTCCCGAGCATCATTTAAGCATTTGATGCTTTGTCCAAAAGAACAGAAATCCAGGTCACCTTGATATTATAGGTACTTTCTGTACAATGGGCCACTGAAATGTATCATTTCTTAAGTGGCCTGTACTATAAGATGTTGTAAATGTGAAAGAAGCCTCTTGCTAATGTGTATGTTCAGGAGTTATAAATCGTATTACAATGAACTTTTATTCTGTTTCTTTTTAAGATTCAGTCAGAGGCTGGCAGCAAGAGAGCTTCCACAAATGGAGATAAAGCAGTCCATAGATTTTCAGTGACAGAACAATCTGCACAAGTGACCCTGCATCCAAGAGCCACAGCATCATTTTAAGTCTCTGGAAGAGCTCATGAGCACGTTCTTCAGTTAACATTCATGTGGAAGTAACTTTGTGTGGGTTTGTTTGCGGACCATAGGCTGTCAGAATGATTCAGCAGTGCCCCCTCCCCAGGCCTTCGCTCTACACCACATACCAACACAGGTCTTTCTTTCCAGGGTGCTTTTTCACCATTAGTCCCACATGGACAACAGCATCAGGCTGAGAGAGAGAGAGAGAGAGAGAGAGAGAAAGAGAGAGAGAGAGCTCGGCAGGCGGTTGAACTACTGGCATGGTGAGCTTGCCCTGTAAAGGGCACATGCCTCCCTGCGCAATTATCCACTGTGCATGGAAACAGCTCCCCCACCCTCAACACACACACACAATGGTTTGACCAACACAATAAAAAATGGAAGATGGAGCAGCAGGATGTGACAGGATCATCACATTGATGTGAGATCGACACTTATCTTCACTGTAATTGTGTTTGTGAAATGTAAAAAGAGTGAACATGTTACAAATATCCCAGAGGAGAGAGTTAAAATAAGCCCAACACATCAGTGGATGTCAGCTGGTATTGTGCATATACCATGAGATCATCACTGTATCATGAAAATTCATGCTCTGGAGAGTCTCATGTTGCATTGCCTCTTCTCTCTTGTTTTGCAGGCTACTTCAGCGTGTTAGCAGTGGTGCTGAGAACAAGTAACGACTCACCGTGGACCGATGAGTTTGACAGTAAGCGCTTACGAACAAATAACTCCACACACAAAAAAATGATAAATCTGTTTGTCTTTTTCACATCAGTCTTGAATTGATTCCCTGTCATTTCACTCCCTCCCTCTCTATCCTGCAGAAATTGAGTTATCATGTTTGATCGAGTCCATTTCCACAACCAATCCCAGAATTGAATGGAAGAAGATAACAAATGATGGGCCCAGTTACGTGTACTTTGACAAGAAGATCTCAGGTATATAATCTACGTCTCTATTTTCTACAGTTCCTACATTTATCACGGACATTGCTGAACATTGTTTTTCTTCCGACAGGTGACCTGGAGAACAGAGCGCTAATCAGAGAGCCTGCCACATTACTGATAACCAACGCAACAAGATCGGACACAGCCAAGTATCGCTGCGAGGTCACTGCCGCTGATGACCAGAAGTCATTTGATGAGATTGTGATTGACCTCGTTGTAAGAGGTACTCTGACTTACCTGCATCATCGCTGAATTACTGTGTGTATTTTAGTCAAAGATGTGAGACAGAAAATATGATAGAGATTCTTCTAAATGGGGAAAACAAGCCATTATTGTGCCCTTAAAGAGAGACCTTGCTTAGTGATTCACACTTTAGATGCTGTAAGATGAAACCGTGTTGTAGGTCGCACCAACCCCTTGGCATATATATGAGGATGTGTTATGACCAGACCTTCCCAGCTGCAAAGGCGTGTTCTGGGCTATAAGAGGAAACCTCTGAAACTGCATCTGCTCTGAATTGCAGTGCTAAAGAAAGCAAGCACCGCGTGTTTTGGTGGTGTTTTTTGGCATGCACCAATAATCGTGTACCCGTTTGGTCCGGTCAATGCCGCCAGCCCAGTGAACCATAAGGGGTCAGGGTGACATTGTTTTTTTTTTAAAGCATCAAAGTCAATCATAGACCCAGCAGCATCATAAAAGAATGTACCAGTTTGTTTATAACTGTGATACAGAACACAAACAACACACACTGAAGTGTAGAGCTCCCCATGAAGACTTAGATGAAGATATTTTTCTGAAAGGAACACGTCACTGGACAGGAAGGGGATGAGAAATTCTAATCTGTAAAATAACTATAGCAACTGAAGCTAAAGATAAATACAGTGGAGTAAAAAGTACAATATATGGCTCTGAGAAGTAGTGGAGTAGTCTAAAGTTACGTAAAATGAAAATACTCAAATTTGTACAATACTTGAGTACATGTACTTTGTTACACCCCATCATGATTCTAACTATGGTCATATGTTTGGTCACCACAGTAAAGCCGGTGGTGCCAAAATGCAGCGTCCCAAAGTCGGTGCCTTTTGGGAAGTCAGCTGAGCTGAGCTGTGTGGAGGAGGAGGGCTTCCCCAAGTCTCAGTACCAGTGGTTTAAGAACCGGGAGGAGATTCCTGATGATCCAAAGACCAGCCTCAAGTTCTTCAACTCCTCGTACACGCTGAGCGCAGAAACAGGAACTCTGGTTAGTATGTGTTTGGACAAGGGCACGCATTATCGGCAAGGGCGGGGCAGCCGGGACGGTGGCCTGACGCCCAGGAGTAGGGGCAGATATTTTGGGGAGACAGTTGATGGTGCTGGAGGGCTTGAGCTACGAGGGGAATCTGCTGTCCTCGTTTGCACATTCCTCAATTCTCTCCTGCTTTCCAGCACAGCTCGATCTGCTCAGTGGCTCGCCTCAAACACTCTCCTGTCACCCTTCATGCTGGCCTCTAAGATGGGACGTACCAAAGCATGCAACAGTGTTTGTCTTTACGTCAAACTAAAACAGAACAAACTATTTAAGTCTATATTCATTAACCAATGAGGTTTGAAGGCTGTTTTTCCTACTGTGCTTATATTTTTAGACTCTTTACAGGAACACAGTTATGACTCCCCTCTTCTACTGCCAAGAGAGGAATTAATGCCCACATACCCATGTAGAAAGTGGTATTTCTAAAATGTGTTCTTTTTCTGGATTAGATTAGATTGCATTGTCAGCCAGGAAAAGTTGCAGCTTCATCATTTTTGGATAGTTAAGGAGGAGAAAATGTTTTTTTCTATGTTCAACATTTCTTGTTTTTATTTTATGAACATTTCTTTATAGCCACAAGCTTCTGATTTGCATTGTTCTATGTGACATTATTCGAGCTGTTTTAGCAGCATCTCTGAGCCAGAATAGGAGACTTATCCTCTGAGTGGCATACTGATTTATTTAGATGGATGGATGGATGGATGGATGGATGGATGGATAGATAGATAGATAGATCGTATTTTCTTGTTATGCTGATTCTTTTTATTGTTCCTTTTTACTACTGCAACACTGTAATTTCCCCTTGGGGATTAAACACATCTTGTTTTTGCTTGAACATAAAACTTTCACTTAACGGTATATATACATAAAAAAAATTTAAAGGAAACATAAAATACAAAGTTACTACCAAAAGGAAAATAATAGCAACAGTACATTTATTCATTTCAATCTTTTAGAATTCTTCTTGTAAACCCTGAGTCAAACGTAATGTTCTCTGTACACCTATCATCCCAGTTCTTTTCTGGACATGTCTGATAAAACATCATAGTGAGTGCAGCAAGTTAGAATGTCATTGCACCGAGCAGCAGACTTGCCAAAGTCTGTGTCGTTTTTAAAAGGCTAATGTAATACAGCACCACAAGCTTCTCTGGTATGTTACCACACTGGGGTTCATTTTTATGTTCTGTGTAAAGTTAAGCAGTATATGTACTTCTCTTCCTTCACTGGATCACACAGGATTTCGTGTAGTATCAGCACAGAACACCTTGGAAGAATTTGTCCTTTTCTCAGAAACAGACATCAGTTTCATTTTCATATTAAACATCCCCTAACATGGTGATGTCATTTTGTCTGTCATCACAAAGGATGTAAATGTGGCCTGAATGTCACTCCTGCTCTCCACACAGTAACTGTCAGTCCTGTCATTTTCCTCCATGCTCACTGCACCTGCATCGTGCCTCTTTGCCTTTTACACTGACTTTGTTTAACAACAGTGTATCTAACAATACATACAAATCATAATGGAACTGATCATAATCCAATCATAATTTGTTGACTAAGAAAACATCGACAGTGTGTGATTTAGATTAGGACTTGCATTCATCAGATTCATGTTTGTGATTTCTCCAATGCAGAAGTTCATCGCTGTCAGAAAAGAAGATGCAGGCATGTACTTTTGCCGAGCGAAGAACGATGCAGGATACTCCGAGTGTCCGTCCCAGCAGATGGAAGTCTGTAAGTGTGTCACAGATACAAATACACGTACTATTTGGTGAGGAAGTAGATGATCAGGGCTCCACCGTGTCATCCTGTCTTTTAAGATCAGGTTAACCAAATGCCATAGCGTTTCATTTCTACCTTCTTACTTGAACTCCACAGATGATATTGATGTTGTCGGGATTGTACTGGGAGTGCTGGTGGTTGTCGTAGTGCTCTTGTGTATAACAGTGGGGATCTGCTGTGCATACAAGCGAGGCTTCTTCTCCAGCCAAAAACAGACGGGGAACAAGTAAGGCACCCTCTCATTCGCATGATCAATTAAAACATGTATTACTCTCCGACTTCAGCCTATCATCCATTAAACCGTAATGTGCTTTGTGTCTTTTAGTTACAAAGTTCCAGCTAAAGGAGATGGGGTGGACTACGTCAGGACGGAGGATGAGGTTTGTAGTGAGCAGTTTGATCTAGATGCCTTTAGAATTTGCAAATTATGCTATTAAAAGAGAATATAAAACTGGTGAAGGACAGTCCAACCAGCGTCAAAGCCAGGGTGGAAAATCAATCTAAAAACTATGCAGGAATGCAAAGTATATAAGTGATGGGCCAAAACCCGCAGAGCCACCTGTATGTGCCACACCTGGTCTGTATCTACCAGACAACAAGGCCAGATGGAGCGATTATGTGTACGCACAAAAGCCATGCATACACCATTCCCCTATCTATATAAAGTGGTATTTATAAAAGACAAATGTGAGGAGAGACTGTGTGCTTCTCACACACTTCAGACCAGTGCATGCATGTTTTTCTAGAATAATGTTCCCGTTAGCTTCCGATGATGGTTAACAAGGACGTGATGAATTAATGGCCGCTATAAATAATCACAGTCACGTGTAATGACAGCAGCTCTGGCAGTGTTGAAAAACCCTGCCAGTGAGGCACCATCCGTAAAGTTGTACTTGTTCCACCGAGGGGTCGAGTGCGCACGTGCATAAGCAGGCTTTATAAATGTAATGGAAAGAATGCATACGCATCTGTCTGTGGATGCACACACAGAGGTTTCTGAAGCTGGCCCTTGGTGTGGCTTATCACCTAGTTTGGTGCCTAGAATGTGTATATGATAGAAAAGGTTATTAATTACTAATTCTCGTTCTATAGAGCAGTAAACCAAGTAAGGCAGATTTGAACTGTTAGAGAAATTACAATACGATACTGTACGATGCAATACAATATTGTACTTTTTAATGTGCCACACCTGGTCTGTATCTACCAGACAACAAGGCCAGATGGAGCAATTATGTGTACGCACAAAAGCCATGCATACACCATTCCCCTATCTATATATAAAGTGGTATTTATAAAAAACAAATGTGAGGAGAGACTGTGTGCTCCTCACACACTTCAGACCAGTGCATACTGTACGATATGATGCGATACTGTACAAAACATTACTCTACTATATAATACTGTACCATATGATACAATTCTGTACAATGCGATAAGATACATTACTGTATGATACAATATGAGTGCCACTATTCATTTAGGACAACAGGAAAAGGCATACACATCTCAAGGAAGTACAAAATAAGAGGAGAGCACATAACCAGAGTAACTGTAAAAATACAATATGAACATCTTTTGATTGAAGTGTAGGAGGAAAATGCAAAACATTCTATCTGTACTACTGTGGAACCACTTCTGCAATATGGTGAATTCTGAAATATTGATCCTGTTTGGCTATGTTCTCTGCAGGGGGATTTTCGACACAAGTCGTCATTTGTGATCTGAAAAAGGAGAGGGAGAGGGGGCATTGTGCTGAGTGAAAGACATGACATGTGGGATTGCACTCCACGCTGTCTGACCACGGAGCTGCCACAGCTCATGCTCGGAGCTCAGCATGACTGAAATCCAACTACTCAAGTTTGCCAAAGGTGACGAGATTCCACAGGACAACGATATCTAAAACTATTACACATGTAGGGACTGAGATTCATTTGTCAACTTTTATCACCACCACCAACTGAATTGTTTTGCTAAATTATGGAGTTGTTACTTTACAGTCAGTGTATGGTTTTGAACACCAGTCGAGGTGGAGAAAAGAAAACATTTAAGTAAGTCTATCATGACACCTTTCTACTGTAAACATTTAGCTTCAAACCTTTTGTCATTTGTATAACATTTCTTTTCTACTGTTGAAATTTGTCAGACTATTTTTGATGGAATATATTTTAAAATGCCTATAGATAAAGGTTTACTTTTTTAAATATTTGTAAAATACTAACGTGTTTTTTTTGTTTTGTTTTTTTTTGGTTGTGGATAGAAATATGTAACACTTTAACCACTTTGCATTGAGCTGTGAGCTTTTACACCTTTGCCATTGGAAGAAAGGAAAGATAAATGAAAAACGACTTGTATTAGCATATCAAGATGTGGTCCTGGATCGGCGGTCTTACATATTTAATTTCTCCGCTGGGGATGCCCAGTTTCTGTTGTGAGAGACTTCCATGTTAATGTTTGTAGATAGTCTTTGTAAGAGGGGTTTGAAGAGTGCCAGTCAAATGCTGTGAAACACTGTACACAATCAGTGCTGCATATTCTTGATTTTAAGTGTCCTTCTATGCTTGCTGTTAATCTTGTATATATTGAATTTACTGTCCAGGATAGAGTTTTGCTGTCATACATATGTTCAGTATTACACTATGATAATAATAATAATTATTATAATAATAATAATAAGACAGGGTTTGTAAGTTAACCTTCCAGACCCAAACTAAACTAAAGGAAAATCTGCATGAAAACTTGTAATACTTGACTGTACTGTAAAACTAGACGTGGACATTTCACTGTGTAAAAGCCTCTATTTGAATTCTGAATTGTAACAAATAGGATGACCTGATACAGAGATCAAAGATCTTTCTGTTGAGTGACAGTTCAACTCTGCTTTGTTACAGAGTCACCTATTTTTAAAGCTACAATTACAAAAGGTGCCAACAGCATCAGTGAAAATGCCCCAACTCTATAGTACATTCACAGACTACTGCAGCCAGATAGACCACATTAATCACAATATGCAATCTTTTGCATGAACTGGTTGATATTTGCTCATGTCCAATCTGTTTACAAACTATTTTTGCTAATACTTGTGCTAATTCGAGAGTAGACCGTATCTAACCTTTAGCTGTGACTAAATGTTGTAGTTATAGAAAAATCATCTTAGCTTTGACTGAAGTTCATATTGTACTCCTCACACAGAAATGACCCTGCCCTGCAGTGTTACAGGAATATGCAACAGGGGTCTGGAGGGTTAACAGTTGTACTGATTGTATATAGATATTTCTTTTCTTTTCTCTCTCTCTCTCTCTCTCTCTCTCTCTCTATCTCTCTCTCAAGATTATGTAAAGTGGTAAAAAATGTACAAATGTTCCTATTTGAGGCGACATGAAACTCTTTCCATTTGTAACACTGAGAAAAGGTAACATTGTATCATATCATTCATAAACGCGTGAACAGGAGCTTTTGAACAGCAGCACAGAAAATAACATCTAAATTGCGTTTAATTATGTTTAAACAGAAACAACTGACTTGTTCAAAGTTATTTGGGGCTTTGTTTTGGCTCGTCTTCTTTTTGAGCTCTAACCAGAAAAAAAACAATCACACAAACACCTGATGTGTGTCTGTCTTCATGTAACTTCCATGGAGCTCATATGAAGCTCTTGTTCAGCTGTTGTGAATGTTTTTTTTAAATCAGCGAGTGTGGTAATATGTTAACTGAGTATCGGTCATGGTAGAGACGATCTGCCCAACATTTCCACATAGGAAGTTGTCAACACTGCTCAGTCTTTTTCCAAGTTAACATGTTGCATTAAGGAACCAAGAGAAACGTTTCTAAGTGTACTAATAATCCAGTTACGTTCACAAAGGAGTCCTGCTACAGGTGCACTGTGCAGCAAACAGATGCATACATCTCCCCTCCTCATTTGTACAAATTTCATTCCTCTTAAGTGCCTTCTGTCTTTAAAGTAGTCCAGTTTCTCTACAGCCATGCTCTCTCCCACTAGTACATTTTTATGACACTGTCGGAGGCTTCGTGATTTGCATTCATTTAACCAAAAGCACGGCGTTTGAGAGGAATGATATCACTGCAAAATTTCCCCTCCCCTTCTTTACATACGTATCTGCAAATTTGTAAATAGCTTTTTTCATAGACTTGAAGGTGTAGACATGTTGAAGTAGAAATAGGAATATATTAGTGCCTAAATATAGTGGGAATTATTTTTGGTAAAGACACATAGCACTATTAGGCAAAAGAAAAAGATAGATACCCGAAGCGGGACATTTATATATTAGCTCTGGTTTAGAACACGTTTAAAAAGACACATTGTCCTGTTTAACTGGGCTGTCTTCATTTAGAATACAGACAGCCGGGGGAATTTGATCCACAACTGCTTTCAGAAATGAACATGATGTTCAAACCAGGAATGGACACAGTATCCATGAAAGTGTCATGCAGCTGGAATTGAGCTCCAATTATTCAGGAATTGTGAATGTTTTTTAAAGCAGTCCATGCAAAGTGTCAGCCTCAGACAACAAACAGGAATTCATGTACAGCGGCTGCATTTAGCCCACAGGCAGTGCTGAACAAGCCAGTCTGTAATCTGGTTAGACGTTGTAGGGCAGCGGTGATAGAGATTATATCTACATCCCGGTGAAAGATGGTTTGCAGTGTGTGTTTCGTATCAAGGGGGAAGTTAAACCAAGCTAACTCACCATTGTCTTTCAACTCAAGGATGGCAGCGCTCCACTGATCCAGCACTGTTAAACTGTTATTGACTGAGGACTGGTACATCATGTAAGAAGACATGATTTGTTGAACCAAACTCATATACAGTAGAATGTCCATTTGGGGCCTGCTGGGGTTGTTTTTGTTCATTTTAGAACCACTCTATTTGTGATTAATAAAACTCACTTCTAATATTACTGGAGACATTTGTGTTTGCTTATTTTCTGGAGTGTGTGTGTGAAGTGAAGATACTGCATCTGTGCTGCTAGTCTTGTCATTTCATAATTTCTCTGCTACTCCCAATCCTCCTCGACTATTTCAGAGTCTCCCGCTGTTCACAGAAATCCTATTCAGTATGAAAGTCCATCAAATATCCCACTGACAGCATCTTTGTTGATCGAAAGCCGTAATCTATTAGTGGGAGTTAAGCCATTTCCACTTTCTACACTGAAAACAGCTTTCTTGTTCCTCTCTGGTGGCTGTGCCAACTGGCAGCAAGTTAATAATACTGGCAGCAAGGATAAAGGGCATTATAATCAGTGAGTGCAGCAGGGATAATACATTGTTGTTTGCAGCAGAGCCAATGGACACTTTTACTTAATTCACAGAAAACTCTATTAAAGCTTGGGTCACCTATTTCAGTGATTCCCATCAAGGGGTACTTGTACCACAGGGGGTATGTGGAACGATTGTACAGTAGCTCAGTTAATTTATAGAAAATAGAAAGTATGGTTGTGATTAAAATTAAATCCACACATAAAGGCAGCTGTAACACCTGAACACTGTCTGTTACAATCACATAAATGTGAGTGAAACATAGTAGTCTAAATCGTTAGCTAAAGTAATGGATAAACAATTTAGAGGATTAACAAAGTATGACTAAACAGTTAAAATTTGATTATGATAAATATTTAGCTAAAATTAAGTCCTTCTGGAAATGTACAAAGAAGGAAATTCAAATCACATAAATACATATATTCAGTGGCAATCCTTTTTACAACACAATTCAACAATTTCATCAAAATAATCAATAAAATAAATATGTTATACTGGCTTTGGTGTTTTTCTCATGTCCTAGATAAAATATGACTGATAAGGTCAGTTGACACAAAAATTGTTACTCTGAAGTTGCTGATTTCTTATATTTCCTACAAATCTTCAAGACACATTGGAGTGTATCCTCTTCAAAATGTTGTAGAAATGTCCAGAGATAGTGTCACTCGTTTTTTATTGTTGTCATGTTTGAAAAGCCAGTGAAACAGCGTGTGAGTAAAACTTTTCAAATTAGCAGGGTACCCTTTTGAGTGGTAGAGAATCACTGCAACGTCTTCTGATTTTCAGATCAGTCTAATTCTAAAATCAATAGACATTCTAGATGCATCCCAGTAGTTCTGTCAATTTGGCTGCAGTGAACAAATAAAGACAGAGCAGAGAGCTGCAGTGTGGGCCGAGCAGACAACATAGTGAGGAGAAAAACAGACGACAGAAAATCGTACTCGACAGAAAGATGTCGCCTATTTAGAAAATATCACAGCATGATGTGATGAACTGACACACTGACAAGATAATAGTCTGTATCAGAGCAGGGCTACAGCTGCACCTACTGCTCTCCACCGGACAGGAATAATTGGTGTCAGACATTTCAAGACAGCTAAAAGGGCTCTGCTTGTTAAAAAGTTAGAAGTCATATGTCCAAACATGAGAAGGAGTTGTAGAATTTCACCGGGTGTCCCAGCAGGCTGTTGAGGGACAATTTTAGACCTTTTTTACTGTCTCAAAAATGAGTCAGTGCTATGAAAGAACATTGTTACGTCTCCGTTCATGCAACATAAAAGCCCCAGGGGAGTCATTTAACTGTTGTCGAGTTTGATCATAGAGCTATTCACAAAAGAAGGATCATTATAATCTTTTTTTTATAAGTCACCACAACTAATTATGCAGTTAAGAGAATCTGTTCCCAGGGGAGCTTCATGATGAGCTGAAGTGACCCACACACACACACACACACACAAACTCCATTTGTAATAACTGTTTCTTTCTCTATACACATATTTCATTTAATTACTCTTGTTTATTTTCATTTTTTTATTTATATTTCTTTATATTTTTATTACAAGTTTTTTTTGTTTGATATTAGTATTATCTTGCTTACTTCATCAACTTGCTTTTTTATTTGCTTTAATTTTATCATGTTTATTATTGCACAAATATACCAAAGCAAATTCCTTGTATGTGAAAAGCTTCCTGGAAGTAACATGATTCTGATGCTGATGTGTGGAGGTATAACTGATATGTTTGTGGAGAAAGTGGCTGAATGGTGTTGACTGATATTTGCCTTTTAACTAAAAATGTGATACTGAAGAATCAGTGTTGTACAAAATGCCAACACTGCCGCTGGTTGTCAGATCCTTTGTGAAGTTTGAGAGGCTTTTCCATTCGATCAAAAATTTAAATCTGAAGAAAACAAACAAACAAAAAACACTCTGTGCTTATAATATGGAGGATGATTTATTTTGGCATGGAATGTTAAAATGCTGAATAATGGCACAAATGATCAGAAATGCAAAAACCTTCTTAGCTGAAGTTGAGCTCAGGAGGGCGATGAGGTTTATCTGTCCTGTTGCTGTTTAACTCTGCCCTCTAGTGGTGCAGCAGCGCCATCACAGAACTGTGTCCAAAATTTCTTCCTTTGTTCACTCACTGACACTGAGCTGAAGCAGCTGCGAGGGGGGAAACATTATAAGTTGACTGTAAATGTAAATATTGCTACAGATTCATTTACTGTGGCACTTCCAGACACCACTGAGCTTGTATGACCACATCAAAACTGACCTCTGGTGCTAGTTTAGCTGTCAAGTGTTTTTCGTTTTGTCATCAGTCAGTATGAGATGAAAACAGATGGGGATAAAAGTATTTTACACACCGTTAAGTCATACATAGTAAATAAATATTAGAAAAAGACCATCCGGATCCATTTCCCCTGTGATCATTTCATTGTGGTGGAGTTTGGTTTTGGTTTACTGAAAACCTTCTAATACTTACAACTAACAACAACTCGAACTAAAGTCACAGACTCATTGTCCCTGGTGTTTCCAAAGTCCACCGACCTTCATCAAGACAGGCATCCGATGTCTGACATGACAGAAAAGAACTAGATAACTAGCAATCATATGAGTAAACAAGTATTAGTAAATTAAAGAATGTAATCATATCAGAAAAGACAACCAAAGAACATAGACATCCTTTTCTCACTCGGTAACGAATCACAGAACATAATGAATTGTCAGAACTTACTTTTGGTTTGTTGCTGATCATTTATTTCTACATCATAACTACGTGTAATCCAAAGTAGTTTTATCATGTTTTACAATGTGGGAAAAAAATCAACAGTGTATTATTATTTATTATAATGGAGAAATTGCGATAATGCATTTATTTTTCACATTTGTGAAGTCCATGGTCCCATGGAGTCCAGCACCTTGCATGGCAGCATGCTCCCATTGGTGTGTGAATGTGTGTGAATGGGTGAATTAGATTAATTTGTAAAGCACTTTGGGAACTGTTATGGTTGAAAAGCTCTATATAAGTGAAGTCCATTACCATTTATCATTTAATAGACTTCAACAATAATACAGTTAACCACACAAAATGAAGCAGTGTGCGCAGAATGAAATACAAGGGAGCTAAATAAATCCTAAAACAGATAATGTCACAATGCTGCGGCTGGTTGTAGTCTTACCTCTTAAATTACCTCTTGCACTGCAATGTTTGTTTTAAACCTTTTCATTGTGACTGGTACACTGATGATTCTTTGTGGTGTGGTGAAGTCCTTCGTCATTTCTTTTGTTTCAGGGAAAGAGAAAGGATCAGAGTTCTCACTTTTTTGGTTTTATGAAATTATAAAATTATGTTAATTTTATACATCTTTTCTCAGATTATTTTTAAATCTAAAACACTTCAAATAACAAATCCTTTTTAGGCCTTACGGTTGAGGACCACTAATGCTATGTACAAGCAGAGTTAACGAGGGGTACCTGAAAGGCTGAACTCCGGGCAGCAAAGTCACATTACAGCCTGGGCTTGTTGTGTCTTCCGCCTGTTGATACTGCACTAAAAAAGTGCAGACACGAGAAAACATGCATATTTAAAAGTGTCACACTCAGCCCTATATTGTTGTGTTAGTTTAACTTTGAGAGTGTAGTTTGTATCACAAGTTGAAAAACAACAAAGAAAAAAAACCTGTTTGATAAATACAGCTTTTCTTCACATGACTGTCGACGCATGCGCCGTCAGCCGGTAGTAACTCGAAGTATTCAATAATCTGGGAAGCTGTTTGCACTGGACATCTCACAGCGAAACCACAAGAAACGAACGCGGGCCGTTTCCTAGAACAGGGGGCGTCTTTGTCAGCGGGATCCAGTGACAGCTTGACTGACTGGCGAGCAGCGATGAGCTTCTTTGGTTTTGGTCAAAGTGCGGACATCGATGTAGTTCTGAATGACGCCGAAACGAGAAAGAAAGCGGAGCATAAAACCGAAGACGGAAGGAAGGACAAATATTTTCTCTTCTACGACGGAGAAACTGTGTCGGGGAAAGTCAACGTCACCCTTAAATACCCGGGAAAGAGACTGGAGCACAACGGCATCAAGATTGAGTTTATCGGGCAGATAGGTGAGCGACTGGCAGGCCTGCGTTTCACACCGAGCCCGACGAGAGAAGTAGCCAAAGTATTACAGGAGAGGTTCGGGAGCTAGCTACAGGCGCGGAACACACCACCCAACATGCACACGCGGTGCTTTATCACATTTAATCTTATTAAGTAAACTTAACACCTGCCCACAACAGACTACTGTACTGTCGTAACAAGTGTCCGCACACGGCGTTTGAAGTCTCGTGACAGACGCGAGTGCAAGCTAACATCAGCTGACACGAGCCATTGGCTAGCTGTGACATTGACCTTTGACCCCTGTTTGTTAAAACGCTGAGCCCGTCTGCGAGATTAGAACTGCCACTTTGATACTAAGAAGTAGTTTACAGACCAAAAAAGTCCAGGGCTGGAGTTACACATACACAGCTGCTGCTCCAGGGATGTTACAAAGCGCATGCGTTTGCTGTTTGGTTCTCACAAACAGTGCGGGGATGGAACAAAGTACATTTACCTACGTTTGAGGGTTTATTTACGTCTCCATTAGCTACTGTAACGGCAGCTTTGGCTACTTTACACTTTTACTGCACTACACCTGACAGAGATAGTTACTTATTATTTAGCAAATTAAGATTTTACAAACCTAATACATTGTGTTTATAAAATAGGATTAATTGTTACAGACTATAACGTAGATAAAATTAGCTCCACTTTAACCAGCTGCAACATTAGAATGCTTTTTACATGTTCATGCATTAGTAATAATAACCCATAATAGTATGTAAAAATGTAACATTGACAGATGTTGTACCATTCAGGTACATTTAGTTAATAATCCATACTTTTTCTAATAACATTTTGAATGCAGGACTTTTCCTGATAATTGAGTATTATACTCCACACAGTAACCTCAGGGTCCCTGATCCTTGTTCAGTCTCCTCACTGTTCCCACAAGTCCCTACAAGATAGTGTCAGAACTCTATATCAAAAATATATAATAACCATACATGTTGAACTCTTTAGTTGTGTTGGAGTTATGTAAAAACAAATATTATTGTGTAATCTTCAAGTAATTACACAAAGGTTTCACTGTGTAAATCCAGCCTCTGGGCCCATTGATTTAGAAAAGATAACCCCTCATTTAATCTAGCTACAGCTTGTTTGTATGCTTTCAAAGGTCCAAATACGGTTCTATTTTTCATGTATTGAAATCCAGTGTCTGCCCAGTTTAACTGAATTTGCAGCAACAGTAGGAAGTTCCTCTTACTTGAATGCTTGAATGCATCTTTATATTTTCTGTCACTGATGCACCCCTCCCTTTCCCCTTTTTTTGTTCACCACCATTTGTCTCCCAAAAAAGAACCAGAAGAAGTACTTAGATCAGGGTAGAAGGACAAAATGGCAGCTATAAAGGTGGCCTTGTTAAAAAAGAAACTCAAGTAATTAATGTGGTGGTGTGCACAAAGGCTACACATTTAGCTTAATGGTGCTTCATGTATAACAGATTAAAGGCATTTGACTATTAAGACACATCTGTTACAGTGTTCTATGTCATCAGATCAGCAGCTGTCAGCATTGACCATGAAGCTTGTACAGACTCTTTATCAGAAAGTATAAAACTGCTCCATTGTCACTGTCTGATGCTGTTAATGTGTCTCTTGCAGAGCTATACTATGACAGAGGAAACCACCACGAGTTTGTGTCTCTTGTGAAAGATTTGGCTCGGCCAGGGGAGCTCACACAGTCACAGACGTTTGACTTTGAGTTCACACATGTTGAGAAACCGTACGAGTCTTACACCGGTCAGAACGTCAAATTACGGTAAGCTCTACTGTGCTCTGTGCAGGATTTGCAGTGTAGATTTGGTAGAAATGTCTCACGTTAACATCTTTATTGGTTATTGGTGGCATGATACGTTTCTAGTTGTAAAGTTAGCATGTAACAGGCTAAGACGCTAACATTAACATGTTAAAGGAATAGTTAGATATTCTGGGTAATACACATATTCGCTTGCCGAGAGTTAAAGCCAGTTCGCACCAAAGATTCACAATGAGACGAAACCGTTTTAGAACGTCGCAGGAAAAGTTGCAGCGGTGTGATGTGGCGTGTCGCCTGCGACTCAGCTTGTCAAGTCGCCAGCTTCTGGTTTTAGAATGTAAGGCACGTCACCTGTTTCAACAGCCAATCAGCTCGTAGTGAAGTCAGCTTTTATGTTTTTGCAGCTTCATCAATACTAGAAATGCAACTGTAGCAAGTTGCTCACTAATCAATATCCTCATTCAGATATTAAGATGCTACAAATTATATCCAGCTACATAAAAAGCCTGAAAAGCCAGCCACTCACTGGTTATAGTGTTACAGTCTTGTGACAGTCTTTTCTTCTTCTGTCAGCTACTTTCTGAGGGCGACAGTAAGCCGGAGACTGAATGACATCAGCAAAGAGCTGGACATTGTGGTGCACACACTCAGCACCTATCCTGAGCTCAACTCCTCCATCAAGATGGAAGTAGGCATCGAGGACTGTCTGCACATAGAGTTTGAGTACAACAAGTCCAAGTATGCTTTTCTTTGTAAATAACTGCCTTTTTGCTCAGAACTGTATGTGTTAATTAAACCTGAAAGAATGGGGGAAGTGTTTTGACACATTTTACTGTTTGCTTGCAGATATCACCTAAAAGACGTGATTGTAGGGAAGATTTACTTCCTGCTGGTCAGGATTAAGATCAAACACATGGAGATTGACATCATCAAGCGAGAGACGACTGGCACAGGGCCAAACGTCTACCACGAGAACGACACCATAGCAAAGTATGAAATCATGGATGGTGCACCTGTCAAAGGTAACCATAGGGCTCTTTACCGTTGTCACTGGGTCATGAACTGTGTTTCTATTGAGTTCATTTGTTGCACGCTAAATCTGCTACTGACTACTCGTGCTACAGGAGAGTCCATCCCCATCAGGCTGTTTCTAGCAGGCTACGAGATGACGCCCACCATGAGGGACATTAACAAGAAGTTCTCTGTGCGCTACTACCTCAACCTGGTCCTCATAGATGAGGAGGAACGACGCTATTTCAAACAGCAGGTACACATAACTGCACTGTGGCTTCAGCTTGGAAGTTATCTTGCAGAAGGACCGCCACTCTTCCAGCTGTTGGTGGTCCTTTTAGTTTCCTTGATGCTCAGATACTGTTGAGTTGTATCTATCAATCAATCAAAGTATATTTATATAGCAACTTTCAAACAAATCAAATGCCATCAAACTGCTTTACAAGCGATTGACAATATTCGGGAAGTTAAAACTAATGCACACCAAAACAACCACATAAGCATAAAAGATAATACAAGCAAAGAATAGAATGAAACAAATACATATATATAAACTGTATGTGTGTGATAGACATATCTAAATATTGAAGGGGCATTCTACTGGTTTTACACATGAAGTTCAGTTTACTCATCAGGAGAGGAGGAGGAGGAGAAGAAAACGGTTGTGTAATGTCTTCTGTGGCTCTGGAGGCAGCTTTCTAAAGTTTGGAAAGTTACAGCATTGAGACTTTGAATGACTTCAGCCTGTCATTCACTACTCCCTAATCGCTCTCTCTGTTCTCAGTTCTATGTAGAAGACTGTACAGTGAGCTCATCCACACTACTCTGGTGGCACGGTATATTACATCATTGCTGTCGCACAATGAAAATGCTGTCCGGTGGACCATCTATAATAAATACCAGATAAACACATGATATTATGCTGAGTGAATTAACACAAGTACTTTGAGGCCATTTGTGTTGTGATGCGCTGCTCTCTCACATTAAACATCTTATTTTTGCACTTCTCTCTCCTCATCCGTCAGCGCAATGCATGATGGTATATAGTGCTTGGTTAGTGACCATCATTATTTATGATGCATTGTGGGATACCTTGAGTCTATGTACGGTTTTAATCATTCTAAATATACATTTAGACAAACTCAAGTAGTGAATGATTTCAGACACAGTCTTGACATTTCTAACAGAAAGCCTGCATTATAAACTGGAGGGGTTGGGTTTCAAAGAAGTGGGCGTTTAGGAAGCAGGAGGGGCCTAATAAAAGACACACCTGACATTATGGGAAATGTAGGATTTGGACAGACTAAAAATCAGGATATGTCAGCCTCTGCTGCTGCTTTTTTTTTTATCACACGACTTCATGGGCTACATCACTGCAGCACCCCTTTAATCTGCTGAATACACTGCTATTAATTCAAACTATTTTGAAATAATACTTATCTTTTTTCATCTGATTTTATTGATTCTCAGGCCAAGATGCATATTTTACTGTTCAAACCAGAGCTGCAGCTATTTATATAGTCAATTAGTCGATCGTCAGAAAAATTACACAGCAACTGTTTTGATAATCAGTTAATTGTTTCAGATATTCCTCAAGCAAAAATGCCAAACAATCTCTGGTTTTGGACTTTTGGTTGGACAAAACAAGACATTTGAAGTGGTCATCTTGGGTTGTGAGATATTAGAATGAGGATTTTCTATATTTAGTAGACAAAATAATTGGTGAATTCATTGATAATGAAAATAATGGTTAGTTTAAACACCTTTTTAGCATTTTGTAATGATGGCATTTGGCTAGCTGAGCAAGCAGACAGCCGGCAGCAGTCTGACAGTGTATATGGTAGCTTATTATTAACCATGCATACTGTTGACCAACAAGGTCAATCATTCATTCACCTACAGGTGAACATGATTGACATAGGCTAAATAGCTAGGTAAATTCTACTTTAACGTGCTCTTGCTGAAACAAATTCACAGGACTGGGAATTGTTTTCATTTAGCAGCTCTCGTGGGTGTCCTTTTGTCGAATAACCTCTGTTCATTTGGTATTTCCTCATTTATGTATCACAATTCCCAGCAGGGTAAATGTGAAATGTATTGTATTGTTGCAGGAAATCACCCTGTGGAGAAAAGGCGACATAGTGAGGAAGAGCATGTCTCACCAAGCAGCCATCGCCTCCCAGCGCTTCGAGAGCTCCTCCAATCCAGAGAAGTCCCAGACCCAGAGCAATGATGAAGATACCAGCTAAAGCCCAGCTCGTTCTTCACCCTCGTGTAGTGAGTGTCTGAGCGGACACAGCGCAGACATTGTCAGCAAATTCTGAATGTGAATATTTGTTTACATCCAGATAGAATGTGCTGCAGTGTTTTTCAGTGTGTGTGTGTGTGTGTGTGTGTGTGTGTGTGTGTGTGTGTGTGTGTGTGTGTGTGTGTGTGTGTGTGTGTGTGTGTGTGTGTGTGTGTGTGTGTGTGTGTGTG
>JAVQJD010099745.1:0-11191 GCA_036023655.1 Nannoperca australis | reverse complement strand
GAGGAAGAGGACAACATCGGCGGTGAGTCAACTCTTCCCTGAGCCGTGGGGCGTGTCCCGCTCAAGCCAAAAGAATCCAGTATGTGAGCTCTTCCTGCGGAAAGTAAATGTTGCATGGTTCCAAGAACAAAAATAAAAAACTAAATACACGGCTATCTCTTCACATGCTCAGAATCAAGCAGCTCAAGCCGTCTGTATGGCTCCTAGTTCACACGGGCACTCTTGGCACTCTTACACTCTCATAATTCACATCATCAAATGTGTGTGAAGTCTGTATTTTAGCATCTCACAGTGCCCGGATCAGTCTGTCCACTGGATCCTAACATCTGTCTGATAAAGAACAATGTCTCGTTTGCTGTAGCTCCGTGTTAAACACACACACACGTACACGCAGGAATTGCTAAAAACTTTGATCACTCATCAAACACGAAAGTCCTCTCAGCGGGAGGGGCGACTGATTTTGCTCCAAGCAAGCAAGCGAGGGGTAGATCAGCCTGTCGACTTGTGATTTCCAACAGAACACTGAGCTCGCAGAAGGAACCTTTTTGTAAGTTCATCCACGCGTGTTTAAAAGATGCCACACAAGAGGAGAGGCCATGGTCACCACAAAAACGCAAAGGAGGCGAAGGAAGTAAGTGTTCTCTTTTACTGCATAGCATAGCATCCGGAACAAATGGATAGTACCGTTCATAAAGTGTTGAAATAATGGCCTATTCTAACAAGACATCGTGTACGTTGTCGTGATGGTCATCCACGTGCACGAGTTGTAAACATGTTCTGTGCACAGAGTTTGGAGTGTATGTGGCGCAAAAATGGTTGCGCTGGATGCTGCTGTTTGTAAGCAGAAAAAGAGTTCAGATCGATTAACCTTGTCTAATAAGTCTGCATCATCGGTCAATCGATAGATCAGCTGTTAACAGCGGCTGAAAAGTTATTGGTGGTCGTGTTTTTCACAGCCGTTCTTGGCCACATATGGGAGTGGACGCCCCCCACGAAGTTAGATCAGCTGGGATCAGTCATTAGTAGTGTATCAAGGAGTGTGGGGTTGGTATTTGTACATATATACAAGCTACAGGTTGTGCTCGACTATTCTTTGGTGTTGCTGAAGAAGAAGCAGAGACCCTGCCTCGAAAAGAATGCATTTATTGTACTCAGAGTCAGAAGAAGGCTATCTAAGTACACACAGCTCTGTGGTATAATCGTCTGAAGTGTGTTGGGAGTGGCATAAGGGTGGGTGGGAGAGCATGAGAGAAAAGATCCTGGGGTGAGGACAGGACAGGGCAGGAGAGAGTGGTAGCACTGGGCTGAGCCTTTACCTTCATTCTTTTTGCCTCCTGATCCCTCATGGCGTATGCAGCATACTGGATGAGTCTTGTGAGTACATCTACTTTTCGCCCTCTTTGCTTTCTGACACTTTGGCAATACACTTTAAAATCACTCAAGTTAGACTTGGCACCAATAGAGACACTGCAGGTGTGCTTTAACAGCAGAAAACCAGCACGACTGGTCTGAAAGTACCTCTGCTGAATGCTCTTTACAACTTGGCATAGACTGCACAAGATACACCTTTTGAAAATTAAATAGATTATTGTAAGGGCTTTGCCCATATTCTGTCACACACGCAGTGTTTATATACGAGGGTGTGTGACTGTTCAAACACTTGTTTCAGCTTTGACTTCAGTTACTCCTCGAGGGTAGGATCAAATGTACAAAGATTAGAATGTATTGTTTGAATTACAATGCAGTTATTATTGCTTACACAAATACCTAAATACGTATGATACGATGCTAACATATTTTACCATGTTTGTTTACAGTTGAATTTGGTTGACTTTCACAATACATGTAAAAATGCAAGAATAGCAAGAAGATGTTAGGACTATACATGAAACATTTTCTGTCAGATGTTAAATGAATAAACCCCAAACACAATAGGTTGAAATCGCTGCATCCTGTGCAGACGTTCCATTGAATTACCAACAGAAACTCATTCATCTGTCAAAGCCTTTGCACAAAAAGTAACAAGCTGTGTGCATATTTGTTTGTGTGTGTAGCATGGAGGAGCAGCTGCTTCCCCACTTCATCAAAGTAGCAGAAGACCGTTTTAAAGAGATTATTTCTTCCTAAATGTGCAGATGAGCTTCAGTTTCAGCATGCTAAAGTGTCTCAACCTTGGGCTCCATTGATAAGCACAGATGGTTGTATATATTTTCTAGTTCTCTTGTTTGATTGATAAAAAAAAAGAAAATAATTAAGTTTGAAATATTTAATAATTTATATTTAACCAACTTAACTCTTTGTTGGGAGACATTGGGGGAATTTGAGGACCCTAAATAAAGTAGACTGCACATCTTCTTGAATAAGCACTACATAACTGCATTAGAGATGAGTACAGAGTGCATATTTATTCTGAAGTAAAGAGCCAGTGCTGGATTGCGGTATATATGTGGAGGAAGCTCTAAGGTTGTGTTTGTCTCCCTCTGCTGAGTGGGTTGAAGGATCTGTGAGCTCATGCTCATTCCTCAGATAACAGCTGACCTTGTACAATCTCATCTGTAGTGCTTCATTAACCCTCTGCATTCTCACTAAGTACTTGTAAAACAGGTCTCCACTCTGACTCTTGAACTGTGCTTTCAGAAATTCCAAAGCTACTCTTATCTTTATTAGTAAAACCTTTTATCTTAACTAGGAATTTGTCTTCATTTTTTTAGAAAGTGAATATGTCATTTTTCTAAGATTATTCAGACTTTCACCAACTCCTGCCTCCATTATTTTCAAATGTGTTTTTACAATGAAGTAAAAGTTTATAGCTATGTATTTGTAAGTGGCTATAAAGTTGTTAGTCGTTCATATATTTCTTGTCTAGCTGGTGCAGAAGCCCTGCGTTCTCGCCCAGTGTGTGAGGTGGTGATGGGCAGAGTTTGTAGATGTGTAAACTGCTTTGGTGGAGATAGTGGTGACTGTGTGACTGTATGTATGACATGGATCTAAATATAAAGAAGAGCGCCGGTTTAGGAGGAGTCCAGTTACATATGCACAACTAAATTTGTTCATCTCAAGTCACAGGTGGGAAAAACTAATTTGCTACATGGCCGCATACCAAACAGGTTATACAAGTTCATTTAGCATTTTGGGAGGTTACAGCACAAGACACCTTTTTGTTTCTCATGGTGCACTAGCTAGTTTTACAGGAAGGATCATTTGGCATTGCAACTCAGCGAAGGTGTGCCTCTCTGAAAGGGAGTGTGCCATGCTGTGGACTGGCTGCATGTGTGAAAGCCTGTGCGTGCATGTGTACGCACACACGTGCAAGCACAAGTATTTGGAGTGCAACTACGTACATACTGGAGGGTCGTGTATGTGCCTGTGCTATACATGCTTTGCTTGTCTTTTTATTTGTTAAGTGTGAAAAAAATGATAGAATTGCAAACTTGTATGACTTCATTCCATTGTGGTGTGAAAATGGTGGCTGATCAGATCAACAGAGGTTTTTAAACTCTGACACCCCACCGCCAGTTTTATTGCATCAGCTTAGGGAGGCACACCTCATAGTCGGAAAACAACTGGAATGGAGTATATTGATCGGATAGAGGGAGTCATGTTTTATTGCCACACTAGTTCTGCATTATTAAAGAGGTATAAACAAAATTATATAATATGACTTAATATTGACATCTTACCAAATTTATAAAAATCTGCATTTCATGATTTGAAAATGGTTCAACGCGCCATCTGCTGTTTGAAATCACCCCTTAACTTTGCAAGGCCACTGCTGACATAGAGTCAACCAGATGGGACATGTCTACGTTTTAAAATTTATATAAAAAATACTTTAATCAGTGTCAGTCAACTTCCCCTGTGTCCCCTGAACCACACACTACGTAGCCACGAGTCCAAGCCTCCTACAGCAGAGTGACAGTTCTAGCTGAATTTAAGGGTTTAGTTACGCTTTAAGATTTTCATGTTTTATCAGCGCAACAGATAGTCCTACCGGTGTGTGTTTTTAATAGTGTGATAATATGATATCAATGTGTTTATGTCGTAATTCAATCGACGATTTAAAATTGCCTGTCGGTGTGACTGTGAGTGTTTGTCAGCCCTGTGATTGACTGGTGACCAGTCCAGGGTGTACTTCGCCTCTCGCCCAATGTCAGTTGGGAACAGCTCCAGCAGCCTGTTTGCAGCACAAACAGCACTTTCATGTCCGGCTGGTTTAAGCTTTACAGACATTATTTCCATACTTTGCTGAGGTGTGCTACTAAAACACTCAAAGCTGTCAAAGGCTATCAAAGCACAGACTGATTCCATCACAGTGACTCAATCAAAGGCTGCATTGTCTGCACACCCCACCCAAGAACTGCCCAAAGGGACACACAATACAAAACATACTCATATCTGAGGTAAAGACTCAGAGCTACGACTGGAATTGCACTTTACACATTGCCTCACCTGCAAATGACATGAAACCAATGGGAAAGTAATGGCTTTAGATACACCTGGATATACTTTTCCCACACAGTCTAATATATGTGTTCATAATGGAAGGTATCACAGAATGTGATGCTGTCTTTGCACTTCTGTCGTTAGCTGAATATGTCATGCAAATAAAAGAAAAGCATCTCTCTTGAATAGAGAGAGAGTACAGTAGTTAAGGGTTCAGAAAGCCAACACCCATACTTTATGCTTCGCTAAGATTATTAGATCATGTGTTCTGAATAAACACTCCCTACATTTCTGTTTCGTAAAAACATTCTGTTGCTGTCGCTCCGAGCTGATTTGATGCATGTCATGATGAAATCTCCTCCATTTGCCACAGATAAGAGTCTTTCATTGGCTCAGCCAGAGACTATTGATTGTTAACATTCTGACCTGGTGACCAGATGTTGAAATAACCAGGGTTTAATCAATGCAGTGTTATATAGGATAAGCTTGAAAGTTTTCAGCTCAGTCTCTTGACGCAGATGTAGGCCTAAGTCTAACCACTCCCTGTATTCTCACAGGCAATTAGGACAGCCAGGGTTGTTGCACAAGCTGTCTTTTACTGCACGTGTGTACATAAGAAGGGTGTACATAACCGTGTGTGTGTGTGTGTGTGTGTGTCTATGTCTGTGTGTGGCCAAGCCCTGTATATCATCACTAATCTGGGTGTGTGCTTGCTGATAGATAGCTCGGATATTGTCTCAGATAAAGCTGAGGGTGTTTTACAGTACACTGCAAAAATTGTTTCACCTCTGTCAATGCGGGCATAAATAGACATTATACATGTGTGTGTGTGTGTGTGTGTGTGTGTGTGTGTGTGTGTGTTAAAGCTGTATCTGTTTCCCCTGAGAAGCACATGCATGGTCAGTTCTCTTCCCTTTATAGCCTGGAGAGTTACGGCCCGGCCTCTTGTGACTTCCACATCTGAGTCTTTAAAACCCCTCTGCCCCCTCTGCTCCCAGACCACGCCCCATTTCAGTCCCTCCGCCCTCCCCTCTCTCTCTCTCTTTCCCGTTACCTTCCCTGCCTGTCGGAAAACATGCTGCAAGCAGACGGATAACACAGAGGCTGACAGACATACACACACACACACACATACTCTCGGAGGCACTTTTTAGCCAACATGGGCCAGATACTGAGCTGGATCCGAGGCCCACGGGACGGCCCGGGCCTGCAGGATGTGGCCGTGGAGGAGCAGGTGTGTACTAATGTGTACATGTCTGTGTGTGTGTGTTTGTGCCATGTATGTGCTGAGCAGCTAGTATCCACGTGTGTTTTGTTTAGTTAATGTAAGTCAGCTTGCAAGTAAAATGTTTGCAGTTGTGGTTGTGTCAGCTCTGTTAGCCTCGTTTGTACTGTTGTTTTTACTGTGTTTAATGAAAGACTTACAGGGGAATAGGAGGAAAACTGTCTTAGGTCCACCCCCCCCCCCACCCACCCCTTTATATCTCACTCTGCTGGAATGTGAGGCACCCGGTCAGCCTCTGCGAGTTTGTAGCCAGAGCTTGTGTTTTGTAGTAGTGAGAAATTAAACCAAGTCTGGGACAAGGCCTGCAGTGTTTGCCACCAGACCACAGGGGCAACATGTATGGAGCCCTGTTAGTGATGGTTGTTTCAAAGGAGATAGGTGTGCTTTCCTGATTTTACTGTCATAAAGAAGAACTTGACATTTGGTATTTTTCAGCACAGGGTTTTCAGTTTTTAGGTCATGCCTAATAGCATTCTCCTGTGACAATCTGCAGCAGCACATTGTGGAATCTGAAAGGGTGTGTAGCTGGAATAAGCTTAAGTAGTTTTTTTTCTTAACTCAGAATTACGTATCCTGTTGGCTCACTTTTTTGTCATCTTTTATTACATTTTCTCATGTCTGGCAGAGAAAAGCGTGGTGCTATGTGATAGGTCTTCATTGGCTGTTCCTGATGTCAGTACTTTGTTATCAGGGCTGTGTTAAGTTTGCTCTGAGTCACTTTATGTGTTAAAGGTTAAATAGCAAATGTGTCCTGGGAGGCGGAGTGCACACAGAAAGCCTTTAGATTGTTGGTGGGAATTTTCTTTTGTTGTGTTGCAGGCCAAAACTTCCCATCTCTGGGATGCAGCAGTCTGCCTCCCCCACAACTCGCTTTCGTCTGGCACCAGCACCACAGTCATCAGACGGACAGGAAATGCCCACTGGGAAAACATTTCTTGACTTCACATGCATAACCATCAGAACAAAGGAAGACAATAGCTGAGCACTTAGTCCAAAACACCTCACTTTCAAACACACACACTCATTACAAGCTGAGTGGATATCAGTGGACACATCAGTCTTGACATTTGAGTTTTGTTGTGTTTGTGTGTGTGTTTATTTTAACACGGCAGTGGATTTATTATTGATTGCTAATTTACATCCCATGGTATAGCATTATTGAAAACCAACCGAGAAGCAGAGCAGCTGGATTGGTTAGCATAATTTCATGTGCAGTTTGCACATTGTCACAAGGTGTCTGGATACTGAAGTTCAAATGTCATAAACCAGCCACCAAGCCATTTACTGTAACTCTGCTATTTGGAGCCACTTATGTGCAAAGTTCCTGAACGTAAGCAAAAACAAAATTAAACACAAAATATTTCAAATGGTCGAAAGGCAGGAGGGAATCGGCTGTATTGATGAGATGCTTCAGCATGTAGCACACTACCTAATAAACCCTCAGGCTGTGTGTGTGTTTGTGCCAGAAAGAGAGGGTGAGCACACTGTTTACATGTGAGCATAAACACACAGACCATTTTGTTGACCCATATTCTGCGCAGCTAAATATTATCCCTCCATTTTCTGTTAAATGTGTTGCTAAATGTTGGGTGTTTATCCTGTTTCCAGCCTGTGCGTTTTTTCGCAGCGCTCATCCGGACTCGTCAGATTTCTCACTTCACTGTCAGTTTGGCTGGAGTTGACTGCCGATTCAAACGTTGCTCTCACGTCAGTTATATAAAAGCAACTCATGGAGAGTTTCCAGGCCTCCGGGCTCACCTGAGAATGTGCGTTGTTGTTCAGCACCAAACTTTTATTGAACTTTTGTGCTGCCGGCTGTTTACATCTCCCATGCTTGAGAAAAGGCTGGTGCTCATAGCCACGTGATGTTTGTCTTGACATGTAAGGATAGGTAATGAAGACCTAGCAGCCTCATGCATACTGGAAATTGTAATGTGATATAATGATTCAGATTCTTGGTATTGCTTTGCATAAAAACATGAATGTGGCAAGTGAAAGTTAAGGATGACATGTTAATACGCTTGTGGTTATTATGAGAATATTTTTTTTAAATGCTGACAAGTCCCAACTATATCTATTTTTGTGGCTCTTATGCTCCAAAGATTTATTCTGTCCTATCTTGTAGTGCGAGGCAAACAGTGTGAGGCTTATTTACTCTGGAGATCTAAAAGATAGGCCTTATCTACTGACAGGAGATACTGTAGATAAGTAGAGACAGGGACAAAATGTGTTGCATGTGTTTCTAGCGTGGGATGAAGTGTGGGCCAAAAAACAAGGGGGAAAGTGCAGTGCTAAATTTAGAGAAGGTACGTGGACATGCAGCCGAGCAAAGGACTTCTATAGTTTGCTGTAAGTGTGGGGGATATGGATGCACACAAGGGGAACCGGAGAAGGAGAATCACTACTTGCATGATATGATGATGTGATATTTATTATTACAGTGTCATGCACTCTAAGGTGCCCAGCCCAATGGACTTATAACACTGGTCATACTTACATGCATTGTGTGTACAAACAAAATTATAATATTACAGCATCTGCTTCATATATACAAAGTAGATTTTGTTTTCTTCCAAGCTTTACAAATGAAGTTGGCAACAACAAAGGTTCCTTTTCTGAAGCACAAATCAAGTCTTTCATAATCATCTAAGCAAAGGAAATGATCATCAATCAAAAGCATCCTAGAAAAGAGTACACCCCTTATATCATCATACAATGGACAATTCAACATACAATGGATCTCATTTTCAGTTTCACCCAAATCACACAACAAACAGAGTCTATCCTCTTCTGAACGCCCCCTAAACCTGCCTGTTTCAATGGCCAGAGGTAATGTACCTGAACGTAATTGAGCTCAGAGTGGTCTTTGCATTTTAGGTACATTTTTTGAAGCATAAGATTCTAAATTATTATTTTTGTTGTTCTTGATGTTCTTAATTTGGGTTTATGCCACATCCCCACAGACCATCTATTCTTATACAAAAGAAACAGTTTGTTTCGAATATCCCTAATATGACATCTTAATCTATTTCTAAAAACAAAAGCTCAGTCATTGAAAACAGCGACCGTACCTCATTAGCCCAAGCGTATTGATTAGAAATTTCCCAATTAAATATTCTCAGAGTAAGTTTGTGTTTAGGCATATTTACAAGTCATAATTGTACCATTTCACATTTATGTCTGATATTTTAGAGTTCCCAACAAATATCCCCACAAATAGCCAATAATGGTGTAAGTTTATGAACTCCCAAAAAAGATTGAATAGCTCTATACTGAACAGTGTTACATAATGCATAATCATTGAACCCCCAGACACCAGCAGCATAGTCTGAAATAGGGCATATATGTAAGGAAGCCAAGACCTTTACACATTTTCACTTTGTGCAGTATTGCTCCCAATGCTCTACCAGCTGAATCAGCCAGCACATGTATGGCTTCTTTAAAGGTCAAGTGCTCATCCTGGATCAAACCCAGATATTTATATTGATTAGCATATAACAATATTAATGATTCAAACTGAAATGGAAATCAACTTCTTTCAACTGATTTCTCTCTAAAATGAAGAATTGGGGTTTTCTCTTGATTTACCATAAGCCTCGATCTCCCACACCATTCAACAACAATATTTAGCATTTTCTGCAAATCCTTCTCACATTGTGCTAGTAAAATTATATCCTCTGCATACAGTAATATACCAACATTCATGTCTGCTATTTTAACCCCTAAATTTGAGTCTTTAATTTGAAGGGATAATTCATTAACATAAATAATAAACAATGTAGGAGAGAGTACATCTCCTTGTTTTACTCCAAATGTTGTAGGAAACAATCCTGTTCTAAACTTATTTATCTGAACACAGGCAACGGGGGCTCGGTATAGACACTTAATACCGTCATAACATTTACCATACCATGACAGTAATAGTCTATACTCAAGAAGCTCTCTATTTACCCAATCACATGCTTTCTACTACTCTCTCATTCCATAGTTGCTAAGGATTTCCGTTCTCTTTCTGGGGCCCAATTTCTTAATTTTATTCCAAAATGTTTGTGGCTTATGGGTTTGTAACTGCTCTACATATAATAAATGTCCTCGTAAAAAAATTGATTTTTACGGCTTGAATCCTCTTATCAAACTTTGATTGACATTTCTTAAATATATTCCTTAACTCACTTCTCTCCTGTTTACTTTCATATTTAAGAAAACTTTTTTCAGCTGTTCTTAAACGAATCCAAAGGCTTTGCTATTTCTAATTCCAGTATGGCTTATATGATCTTTTAAATCCTTTTTGATTGTTCGGCCTATTTCTGCTTCCTTTATTTAATTTTATTTATTTATTAAGTATTAACATTCACAAACTGTATTATACCAAAAATCCATAACCTCTTGATTCTTTATATCTGACTTCAGTTGCTTAGTGAGCTTTGATAAAAGTTTATTACACTGACTAGATAACAGAAAACCATCCGGAAGCCGTCTTATTTTATTTCTGATCTTATTCTTCCCATAACAGTGCCCCTCTCTAACTAAATGGGAACCAGCGTTAAAGAATAACATCAATAGGGAATGATCAGGTATATTACATCACCCCCCATCTCAGATACCTTGTGATTAAATAAAGTCAATATTCCCTCCACTGATGTATCCAATATACTAACCTCATACAACTTGAGCATCTTATTATTAACAAGAAAACCAACTCCTCCAGAACCTTTCACTGCCTTCAAATGCATCTCTCTGTTTGCAAGTATACCCCTGCATTTCAATAGCTTGATGAGATATTAAATGAGTCTCATTTAATTAAATAATATCAGGATTAAAACTGTCCAATTTATTTACATTCCAGTACACTAACATATGTAAATCTGCGGGTTGGGCTATTGCCCTACTATGGTGGCCCTGAAGTGTAGAACACAAACGCAAATCGGAAAACACAACACATTAACAGAAAACACAACATATTAACAAAAACACAACACATTAAGAGAAAACACAACACATTAACAAAAACACAACACATTAAGAGAAAACACAACACAACACATTAACAGAAAACACAACACATTAACAGAAAACACAACACATTAACGAAAACACAACACATTAACAGAAAACAGAAAGGGTAGGTACTCCTATCGGAAGACGTGGGTGCCTATTAACAAGGATATGTACCTAGCTGGTCTCATGCACATATAAGCGGCAATTAGCTCAATTGGTAAAGCACCCGCTTAGCATATGAGTTGTACCGTGTTTGACTCCCGCATCATCCAATGTTTTTCGTTTTAAACAGCTTACGGAGCATTACCGCCACCTGTAAAGAGACAGACAGCGCGTCCAATCAGCAACGACCATAAGAACCCTCCCTTTCCATTTTCTGTTTTCATCAAGAGCAAACACAACACATTAAGAGAAAACGGAAAGGGAGGGTTCTTATGGTCGTTGCTGATTGGACGCACGTCTGTT
>JAVQJD010099741.1:0-23599 GCA_036023655.1 Nannoperca australis | reverse complement strand
AAGCCAACAATATATGGTACATCATAAAGTTTTACAACTCATTGCAAGAAAACAAACCTAAACAAAAAGGACATCTTCCTGTCCTTAGTTCTGGTTAAAGTCAGAAAGGACAATTTGGGGTCAAACATCTGTTTTTCCCCCACAAGATATCTGCTAAATAGATGCCGAATAGACTTTTCTTTATTACTTCTTGCGTAAGACAATATTGTTTACATCACGAGTAATTCCATCAGTGCTTTGTGAATACAGCAATGATGTGAAGACGTGAGTGGTTAATGAATCGCAAAAACGCTGCCTGGCAACTACCACATAATTATATTAAAAGAGCACACTGATTGTTGCAGTTGCAGGATATGCAAACTGACAACTTGTTAGTGGAGTCTGGGAGATCAAATGTCACCTGCTGTAAACAGCTCACAGGCTTTTGAATTTCATATTTGCTTCCTCGAAGAAGCATCATAAGGACTAGTTCTACGATGTACAATTCACAAACGGCGAATTATATTACAAGAATGATTTAAAATGTCCAGTAATTCTTACAATATGTTTATGGTGACTATTGTGAGAAGCAAACAGAATCAAGAGTTTTGACAGTAAGGTGATGGGAGTTTGTTTTTATTTTTATTTTTTTAGAAACAATGGAAGCGACACATGGGGATGGATGGTGAGCATCTGGCAGAATAATGAGGCTATTTATTCCCTCTAACGGGAACAGAGTGAGTTCAGGGGGAGACTGTGTAGAATATTGTGGTGGGCTTTTCTAAGCTGTGACCTTCCTGCAAGGTAACAGCCTTTATTGACTCTACACCAGTTTCAAATCAGCCTCTTATGCGCAATGTGGCTGTGCATGTATATTAGCTTGTGCATACTTGATGTTTTTTGCACTCCTGGCAGAAATGTGTATTCATATGGTGTAATTATTGTGCAATTACAACAATATTTATAAGGTAATAAAACATTGTTTTTTAGCTTTAGCCCCGTTTTCCCTTTATGCACCTTTTGCTTCTTAACAACCAATTGGACCCCCCCCCCTTAACCACTGCCTCTCTCCTCTCTCTTACTCCAGTGTGCACCGGCGTAATTGCTAACAAATCCTTGCTAAAGTTGCTCATTGGTTTCCTTTTAGAGCTACCTCACCAATTTTCCTGCTCTCATCATTTCGCCAATGTTTTCACCTGTCCTCTCTGTCTAACTTTATTAATGTCTCAATTTATAATATATTTTCACAAACTCTAAGGGCATGGGCATTGGCAAGCTGTGCAGCTGAAAGTCTTGCCTTTAATCGAGGCAGAAGCATCACTTATCTATTAAAGACTGTAGTAATAAATCTCCCAGCAACCAATCGATCAGCACTCCATCCTCCTCTCTTCGCTAACCCGTGAGTGGTGAAAGGTAGTGACCCTTGACCTTGCTGCTGTCAGTGGTTCTGCTGCCAAGCTGGGAGAAGAAGCATCAACACACGATTGGAGTGTTTGGCAGATTTTCACAGATCAACCACTGACAGGGTCAAGGCACATCTAAAACAATTGTTTTAGCTGCGTTTTTTTACTCCTCTATCTCTCGGAACAGATATGCTTCCAGAATAATCAGTCCTGCTGTCTACCGTGCAGGTTTGTGACGCTGGGTTATCCAAAGTAAAAGTGGAGAAGAGAAGGGGGTTATGAGTCCCCATGAGTATGATTGAATGTTTATTCAAACCCTTCACCCTTCCTTTCCTGGCCATGCGGACCTTCTCTGGCTTATTTCAATTGCACAAACCTGTCCACGGACAAAAAAAAACAAAAAAAAAACAACAACACAAAGAAAGGCAAATGGGCCGTCATCCTCACAGGAATTGTGCTGTTCTTTGATTTGTGCTCTCTTTTGTACATACGGTTCTCTTTAGATTTTCTACTGCGTGACAAGAATATAACTACAAGCCTCAGGATGGTGCATTGTGGTGCAGGCACACTGTGGAGGAAAAATGTGTTCATGCATGGGTCCGTGGGAAGGAAAAAGATTAGAAGGAATGAAATGATAAAAAGAATACATAAGATAAACATGTGGAGTTACTCTGCACAACATGGCTGCAATGCTACATGTTTTAAATAAGAAGATAGTTTTGATGTTCTTTGATGGTGCTGAGCAGCACGTGTTTGAAGGCCTTGTTCTGTTCAGGTGGTGTATGCCCTTAAGAGCTCTTCATAAGAGAGAATGAGGTTGCGCTCCATGCATCCTGGAAACTGGTGGCTAAAATAGTTTCTAACACAGGCAGCTAAATCACTGCATTATTATCATCTTTTCTTTCCCCACACTAGGCTGTAACCCCTCAACGTCTTATGTCTTAGGACACCAACTACTCATCAGAATCACATATTAATTAACAGGTAGGTTTACACTTGACATCCATACAAAGAACATTATTAGATTAAAGTGAATAAAATGCCCCCTTTAAGCATTTTTGGCCTTTTTTCATTACATCTATTCTTTCTGTTTCATTGTATGTGTTCTAGTGTGTGTGTGTGTGTGTGTGTGGACAGTGTGTTCTCTCCAGACTGAAGATGAATGGGCCTGCCTGCTGTGTGTGGCTCCTCTGCTTCTCTAAGCTCTGAGTGGTTCTACAGGCTGGGAGTTAATTGCCACAGACTCTGTGCTGTTTCACATCGATCTGAGAAACTTGGGTAGGACTCCTGCCACACAAAAAAAGAAATGAAGATACTAAGGAAAGGAGAGAGATGAAGGGAATACCAGAGCAAAAGAAAGACAACAGACGTGTTTGGCACTTACACTGCATACCTACTTGTTTACCATGTGTATTTGTGTGTTTTGTGCAGATTGGCGTGGGTGTGTTTGTCACTGCATTTTAAAGTGTCTCTTCCTTTATTGTTACGTAGTGAGCATTATTGATCTTACATGAAAAATATGGTTCCATTTTTGTATCGAACACTTTGCCTCAACATCTTTCGGACTCTGTCACTATACACAGTTTTCTTCTCCTTTTAAGGCTGTTCTTTTGATGTGAAGTGGCCCTGACTCGCTTAGACTGACACAGATGGCCAAGCCTGTCAAATGCCCATCTCCAAATTATAGTCATCCCCTTGCCTGGCTCCCATCTGCACCCTCACTTTTGCATAAACACACAGAAACACGCAAATGTCTTATTCTTTGTGGCTCACCTCCCTATAATCACACAAGCTTACAATACGCAGGGTTGGCTAAGAGCTCAATTATAGCACTCACATGTGCCCCACTCGTTAAAGGTGAGCAGTATGTAAAGTGGTTAACTCTGCAAACTCTGGATTGCAGGAGTTCACCTCTTCATTTCTACTCAGTGGCAGCTGTAAATGTATCTTTAATGAGGCAGTCAGTGGAGGAACGTTGGATTACAACGAGGCACTCGTCAGATAGAGGACAACTTCCAGGCAGAGCAGCCAAGACACATGGGTCTTATTACACTGCTCCCCCTCTCGCACTGCTGGGGACCATCACAAAAATATGACGATATGACATGCCCTGGGCATCCTCAGTAAAAAGAGAATCACTAAACACTTCAAGGGTAAAATGACTCTGTTGAATGTTTTGTGGAGGTGCTGACATGTAATAATAGAGAAATAATAGCAGTTGTTTTGCTTATTGGGCTATTGCTTTTTCCTTTATTAAAACCATATGCTAATGACCAAAAATAATCATTACTACATTTTTCGGTCAAGTATTGCTTGCATGCTCAGACATAAACAAGAATTGACTCATATTTATATTACAGTATAAAGTGCAAAACTCAGCCAAACATGTACTATTTACAGTACATGTTACAGTACACTGTAAATACAAGGTAACTGTATACAGGAAGTATGGCAACAAAGGGGTCTAAATCAATAATATTGGGTAATCAATAACATGGCAGTGTTGTGTATTGTATTGCAGCTGTAGGCTTATAACAGTGGCTGATACAGCAGCTCAGCAAGTTTAATGTTTTTGTGAAAATGGCATTGCACATCTATGGAGCAGATATTGTTTTGAGGCATCACGTGGCTGAGTTATCTGCTCATTACTGTAAAGACACATGGAAAGAAATTGTTTCTGTGCCTGCTTGTTTTGTTGCACAGTGGTCTGAATGTGTGGAAATGCAAGAAATACAAGCAGATTACCCAGGGATCATCACCGCAGGATGAGAACGGGATGAAAGTTCATATATGGAAATATGAGAAGCCTCCAAATAAAGTTAAGTTTAAGTTGAATTTTTTTCTTTGTGTACCTGCTCACTCTCTGAAACAATAACACTATCACTGATGCTCTGAACTCTGACATAACACCATCTGGTTGGCATCTCTTTCTACTGGAAATGATATAAACTGTCAGAGAAACGAGGACGCGATCCATAACATTTTCATCCACTTTTTGTCCCCACTGCCTCAGGCTGAAGCTGTTTTAAAAAAAAAAGAACTTAATAAGGCTTATTTTCAGTTCACATCTTCTCCAGCTGGCCTATTAAACAGTTGAGTAACTGTATTAGCATTTCTGTTTTAGATTAAAACAATCCATAAGGGCTACATGTGTCTTATTTTCCCTGTGGGATGGGGCAGACAGATTTTCACCAGAATATAGTATTGTGGATGCGATCGTGATCAGAGTCTCCACTGGAAAAGGTAGGGGTGGCATGGCGCATCTGTGGGAGAGGGCGATAACGGTTGAAAAAATGATGGGGAGAAAGTGGATGTGGACAGTCCCTCACAGACGTTTAATCTGAAGCACCTACCAGAAGGGAGGAGTTGAAGAATTCAACTTTAACTTCAGTACGACAAAGAAGGAGGTATGGGGAGCTGAGTCTCAAAAAACATTTGTGTAGAGGGAAAAATGCAGTGGGGAGAATACATAGCCCTGGGGAATGCCAGACCTGGATGCGAGTTTCCCCAGCTTCTCTGGTTTCTTCCCGTCTTTCAGGAAGCTGGTGATCCACTGGTAGAAGTGGATGACTGTATGTGAGTTGAGAGAGTGAGTTTTGAGCAGAGGAGTACCAGAACAATAACAAGGATCCTTGCATACAGTAACTCTCTATTAAAGATGCTGCAGAGTGCACTGCCATAATGACTGATTCATTAACCAAAGTGTTCACCCGCTAGGCAAACTGCAGGGGATCCAGCAGGGGGCCTCTGATGTGCTTTAGGTGGGCCAACACAAGTTTTTCAAAGAATTTTGTGACCATGGATGTGAAGGAACAGTATGATTTATGGAGCAGGAGAGAACTTCACACTAATTAAGTGAACTACTAAAGTTCTGTGTGAAGACGAGAGAGGCAGTTGGTCACCACAGGCCTTCAGACAGAGGCGTGAGACACCATCTGGTGTGTTCATTCTCTTTTATTGTCTCAGAGTCAAAAGACATCCTTTTCACAGATGCAGATTGAATGGCAGGCGTAATGGGTGAAGAGAAATCATTTAGAATGGTAGGTTGTAGTTAGTGAGTTTAGGCCAGAGAGATGTGTAGCTTTCAGCGTAGCTTATTTTGTCTACTCTAATTTAATTTCCACTGCTGCGGGCCTCATCCATGGCCCAGTGAAGCTACCTGACTTTGGCTGTAAAACTGTTTTTATTACTGTATTTTAAATGAGTCTCACTGAGAACACAATGTTCTCCATACAGATATATTGGCCCATCCTTCCACAGTGTTTACCACAGGCTATCTGGATTTAGTGTTTTCCCTGTAAGTTGTGAGAAGATGACTGATCAGAGTGTCCTAAAGCTGCATGGGGGACCGAACAGTACGCATCCTTTAATACTGTTTCTGTCCCCAGTGGGATCCTTAATGTACTGGCTGTTTGTGCGGTTCATGGCTGAGGTTTGCTCTGTTTAAATCCCCCAGAATAATGACAAGAGAATCTGGGTGTTCTTGCTCCATACTGGTTATCTGGTTAGCCAAGCGCTGCAGCACCTCGCTCCTACAGGCTTGAGGCGGGATGTGAACACTGGGCAGAATAAAGGAGTAAAACCCCCGTGGTAAATAAAACAGCTTAACGTTAATGGAAAGAGCTTGGAGGTGAGGGTAACGGATTTTCTTTAACACAGTGACATCAATACACCAACCTTCACTGATATAAAAGCAGATTATGTCTCCTCTAATTTCCCTGATACAATGGCTCTGGACCGCTCCTTGGAGTAGAAAACCAGGCAGATATAATGTCATGTCCAGCGTGGATTCACCTCACCAGGTTTACATGACTCAAAGTGCAGCAGAGTGAGGAGGCACTTTTTGGTTGTGGTAAAGAGTAACAGCTTGTCTATTTTATTTCCCAGAGAGCAAAGATTCATCATTCTTATACTCGTGAACAGACTGAAAACCCCACACTGGAGCTTTAGCAGTACTGGCATGTTTTCCTTGTTACTTCGGAGGGCTACTGCTCCTCAAACTAGAACGCCCATAAAACTCCCTGCATGTGAGAAATATAGTATCAAAATGATAATAAGGGATCAACAGTTTTTCCCCAAAATCGGAGTGTACAAGTTTTGTATTTACTTTGACTTCACATGACACCAATTGTGCACTGATTAACGAAAAAGGTTGTACATGGTGGAATGAGTGAAGTGTGAAAAATATATTTTTAAAAAACTGAATGAAAACACAGGAAGGCAATAAATAAATGTCAGAAATCCAATACTGCAGTTGGCATACAAATGAATGAACAAATGAATATTAATTCCTATTACTTGGAGCTACCAGAAAACTAGAATCCCATTTAGAGGTATTGATTAAGCTGTTAATGCTCCACTGATTAATAAAATTGAGTACTGCAAGGTAATCCAAAACAAATCTTTAAGGATAAATACAATAAGATAATACTTGTAAATCACTTGATTTAATTTGAATGACTCGGTTGAACATAGATATTGAAATAATATCCGAGTATTCAAACATGCTTTTTTCAGGCCTTTTCCTACAATTATATGTCCATAAAGTGTAAGGTAAAGTGACAACTTAACTAACAACTAAACTTTCTGACAAATAGCTCTCAAAACACTTTGACAACATTTCTTCTGAATGTCACTCCCCTGATGATAGGTTTCACAAAAAGAAAGGACAAAATGTCACTGGAAAATGGTTGTGTCAACTTTAAACTGATATTTCATAATTCTACAATACACACTAGTTGAAATGACACATTTGAGTTTTTTGTTATAATACTTTGTACACAAGTATAAATTATAGCTGCAGTTTATGGGCACAAAGTCAGGAGAGAGGACATGAATAGGACAGTAGACAATTTGTCTATCCTTTTTCTGCTCGAGGTAAGTGCTGCTTTCAACAACACAGACCAAGGTATGTTATTGTAATAGGCCATCTGGAAAACTAGGTTAGTCTCTCTGGGACAGCATTAAACTGTTTTAGGACCTATATTACAGGTAGACATGTCTACATCAGCCTCAGAGACCAGGTGTCTAATAGATTTGATGGCAACAATGGAATTGCCATGACCCAGTTTTATGCTCTTTATACATGCTCCTTTGGGACAGATTATTCAGCAATATGTTAGTTTTTACAGATATACACGTGACATGCAGAAAATCTTTCTGTTGAGCCATAGCTTCTGCTTAATCTTCACTTTGATAAGATAAGATAAACCTTTATTGATCCCCAGCGTAGTAATATGGTTGCAGCAGCAGGACAATAACAACTATGAGTATAAAAGAAAGAAATAATGAGCTGTATATAAATCTAAAATAAGAATATAATAAAAAAGAAACTATACAAGAGCATTTCGAGACAAAATTACAAAGTAAAGTGACAGGGGTTTTAGCAGCGGAGTCAGCAAGTCTACATAAACCGTGTACACCAGACTGATAAATTAATGAATAGATGAATAAAATGATAACTTGATTAGCCCAAATCTTAAAGATCCCCTCCAGGCATGTTTTAACATGTATACACATTGCTCTACTTTGAATAATAATTTGAATCTGATCTGATATTTTCACCAAAAGTTCAACTAGCTTGGTAAAATCTTTGAAATGATATCTACTCGTTGTACTTCATTAAAAATCCAGATATAATAAATATAAGTTGAACTCCTGGACATCAGGTGTTTCCTACCTCACGGTAAAGTCCATCCCTGAAAATGGGATTTTCAATGAGCACACAGAAATTTTCCACTTTCAGCAGATGAATGTAAGAACATCTTCCTAGTGTCACTCTGCACATACATCATTCTGCACAGTGAAGCTCAAACATGCCACTGTAGGAACAAGAAGAAAAACATATTTTTGAGTGCAGGGGAACTTTTAAGTATTCCTCTTTGACTTCAGCTTTTATCACCTAAAGGCGTTGTACGACACGTAATGAGAATTTGTTGCGCAGACGCAGTGTCTCCAGATTGTCAGATTGTCAGATTAGTTTTGCGCACATGTGATGAATGGAACACATGTTTTCCATGTCTTTATAACCGGCACCCTCCGCACACACAGTGAGTCCAATGATAAAGCAGAAACAAATTCATTTCTACATTTATGTGATTAAAGTCCTCATGTCTCAACAAAATGTATACCACGGTGATGCATGAAGTCCTTCAGCCTGAAGAGGAAAATAAATCAAAAATCATGACCTAATCATTACCCATGACTCACTATAAAACTATACCTTCATCATTAAACTATAACGTCTTAAATCAAAGTGATACACTACTGTAGTAGTTTTATCATAAATAGAAGTACAATGGCTCCCTTTCTAAGTAGGAAATATTATTGCAGTTACTCTCGATAGAATTGATACCAGCATTGACACCTAAACTGCCAAACTGCCACTTTAAAAGATATCTCAACTGATCTTCTCAGAACTGGCCCTATTTTCTGGTGCTAAATTAAGTGTAACACCTTATGCATGTGGTGACAAATGTACTAGAACGTTCTCACATATGTGATTGTCTCCTCCTGCACACACATCTCTTAGAAATCATTAGTGAAGTTTCTAAAACCCCCACAGAATGCAGGATCCACTCTTTGTCTGGCTCTTTTATTCTTCATTTTCTCATCATGACTTTTTTGTTATCTTCTAATGGCTATTATTGTAACTCCCATCATACTATTAGAAACTCAATACATACAGCAAAAATACTAATCAGAATGTAGCTGCATGTTAATGAATTAATTAATAATGAGAAGTGTACAGATCTTCAGAGGTGGCGGGTGGCATTAGTGAGCAATATTGGTCTGGAGGAGGTAACTTCCATGAACTTCTTTCCAGGCTGCAGGCAAGCATGGATCCATTTTTCATTTTTGCCCTGAGGGTAATCGATGATGGGGGTGACGAGACAACGGCGCACCCTGAATGAGCAAGAGTACTCTGAAAGGTTCAAAGTAGCCTGCTGGCTCATTTAAATTCACTCTGCTAAATCCCGAGCTTTCCATATTCCCACCATGTTCCTACAGCATACCGTAGGGAGATCTAGCTGGCACTCCAACCACATTTTTTATTATGGTCTGCATTGTGTAATGGCCTCGGGTCAGCGAAGAGACCTAGATCTCAATTAATTCACATAAACTCGCTATACTGTATATACAAGCCAACCTATGTCTAGCAAGGACAAAGAGTGGTGAAGGTGGTGAAGAACCCAAAGGCATGCAGACTCAGCTAGTATTATAGAATTACAGAACAGCAGTCCAAAATGTTTCCAACCAAAAAGTTTACTTTGTTTGTATGAAACATTTTCTAGGTTTGATTGTAATAAAATTAATAAACAAATATGAGACAAAGTGAAACTAATTATTTAGCATCCCTGCAAGCTGAGCTGCCCACATATTCTTACTAATTTTTGAAGTATTGCTCCTAAAGTGTATGTGTGTGAAAGAGAGCTTTAATCTAGAGTGGTGGCTGGTGGGAGAGTATCTCAGCTGTGGTTTAGCACGCCCATGACCTTGACCATGACCAAGGGTGTGTTGTTACAGAAATTGACTTCTTCAAGCTCCACTTACTCTACCAGTCTGGTCTTGAGCAAACTGTGATGACAGGTTTTAAAGATACACAGTCTTACCATGGTGATCACTCATTAACGCTCTGCTGCTCAAGCCAAATTTCCTAAGGAAACAACATTTCTGCAAATGCTTATCTGCTGTTTTTTGAGTAAGCAGTTCAGATTCAGTGATATATCATAAGAATATGAAACAGCTTATTATCCCAATATTATCCACATGAATGCTGATTGGGCAATAAACTTTCTTGTTTAATGGCAGGTTTTATGAAGTTTATAAGTTAAGTTGTTTACACATTAACTTTGTTTGATGTGACGAGTCATCACTGGTAGGCAGTTAGCCAGTTTCAGTGTTGTCACCCTGTTTCAGTTAGCCATGAATCACAGTGTATTCACAGTATGTATGACATGTGGTAAGTGGGAGTACAGTAGCCCTGAAGGTTCTGTGATCAGGACTTAAAGAGTGAGTGCAGCAAGAGTAATTTAAAGAACAAAGGCCTCTCGAAGGTTGTATGTTTATGGCACAGCACATTTCACTTCCATTTGTATACTGTAGTTAACTGTTGTGACATGAAGGACTGAATGTTAAAAAAGAAAAGAACATCGCATTGACTCATGTCACTGGGGATGTGTGTGTATACAGGAAGAACAGTTGAGATTATGTAGCAATTAAAGACTTGAGATCCCAGCGAGATGTTGATTATGCCTGTGAAAACAGTGATTAGATGTTGCCGCAGAGTGAAACTCCACAGCTGCAGTTGTTTCTAGTTAAGCCACCTGTCCTATTCTCGCTCATATGTGCTTTTTTTGGCTGTCAATTTTCATACTTCACACCTGATGTGAGAGACTACGCTTTTCTGGTTCCTGAACAAATGTCAGGGCAATTAAAAGAAAGCTACGAGGCCACTCTATAAATACGATATGTGATATGAAAGTCTAATTCAATCAAGATGTACTGTCTATGTGGTCAGTCATCGCTGCCACTCACACAAGAAAACTTTACCAGAGAACGCAGCAACTCTGAGCCACAAGAATGACCATGATGGAGCGGAAGATTATCCCCCCCAAGAAGAACTATTTTAGTCCATCTAAATCTAATGAGAAGTGGTATTTGGCTTTGGTAAAGCTGATAATTTCACAGTTGAATTTGCTCTTTGTTGGCATTATTTTCCCGTCAAATTTGAGGGGAAGGCATGGACCAATGTGTCATGCTGCCAGCAAGAAATACAAGGATTTGGACAAGCACGCTCTGAAAAATACACATTTTAAACAGGAGGGGACAGATGAAAAGCTGTAAGGTAAAAAAAAAAAAAAACTGTCGTGTTGTTTGTCATGATTCAAATAAAATATTGTAATTGAATTGCTGGTCTTTTTCCTTGTGTTGTTATTTTGTGGTGCTGAGCGGACAGCTCTCATTAAGTGCACTTTACACACATCTCTTAATTTTCTGCAATATTCTTTGTTGCTGTCACTGAAGTGGTTTTCATTGTCACTGTACAACAACTATTACTGAATTATTGATGATATGAAGGGCCTAAGTATTCTAATGTCTCTCTGTCTGCCTCTCTTTGGGTGTCGCTTTATCTTGTGCCATCACTCGCCAAGACTAGCTATTTTACTCTTTGTGAGTGAGTTTCTTTCCTCTTTCTGCTTTGAGTGCTGAACTTGTGACTTTCTGTTGGTGATAGTTTTATAAAGTCTTATTTTCCAAGCTGTAACTAGTGTATACCACACTGTGTAAAAGTCTACCTTCCAGGGGTTTGGCCTGCCATGGTATTACAGACTACAGTACACACACAGACGCACACCTGAGCCACTTACCGAGCCAGTGTTCCCCAGTGATCTTGCCAAATCCCTCACGATAGGATTCCCATCCCCTGAAGAAGTTGACCGAGCCATCCTCCCTGCGCTGGATCACCTACACAGCCAGGAAAGCAAATGCAAAAGGTTCAGGGTTCAGATGAGATTCATCTCACACAGAGCTTTTCATCTTCCCCTGTGATGAGTCATTCTACGTCCCACTGTTGATCGCTCAGCTCATCTAGAACTAAACTAAATGAACTCATAAATGCTTGTTCTCTCACAAATGAATAATGCACATGCTCTTCCCACTAAAGAGGCAATTTGTCGGCAGCTAATAAAAAAAATCAATTAAATCTTGACCGACTTTGAATCAAATTGCCATGGAATCTGCATTCTTAATTGAAATCCCAGAAAAAGGATGATATTCATAAAACAATAATCCTGAAAACACAGAGGGAGATGATATTTCTCTTCTTCTGTACCGTGAATCATGAAATTCTATAAAGCAATGGGGTGTGGAGAAATTATGTGGTTATTATTTAGCAACGTAGCTCAGCTGTGTGAATGTGCGCATGTGTGAGGGTGCAGAACTTATATCACCCAATAAAATAATCCATTCAAAGTGCTGACATTCCAAGTGTCAGTCTGAGGATGAGAGGAAATTGGAAAAGTGCTCCTGGAGATGAAATACATGCAGATGGAAAATAGTGTAGGACTCGCTGTTGGAAGTCTGTGTTAATGTTGAAATGACACAGGAAATTCCCTTAGACAGTTTATGTTAGGCGTGACTAATCCCTATTCCCCTAACATACCATAAGGTACCAGATGGCATCAACAGCCATATTTGTTTTTAACATCCGTGCAGACAAAGAAGAAAATCCTGCAGAGCAATGGCAAAATCTTCATCCTCATAATTTTCATCCTCATAATTGTCTTCACTGTGACCATCTCAATCCATCATTACTGGATCGTCATCTCTTATCAAAACCATCTAGGGGTGGTAGGGATTTTCCTCCCTATCCTCAAAGAAGCTAATTTCTCCGTATTCTTATTCAGAGCTCTCTGAATTCCTCCAACAGAATTCCAAAGATCGATTTCCTCCCTTATTCTTGAAAAGTGTTCATCTTCAAACTGAAATGATGATGTTGTCAGATTCAAGCCCTTCCTCTCATCGGTTCAGTAATTTTTTCAGGGACCTAAACTCTTTCTACCTTGAGTGGGTACTGCAGCTTTCCCATTCAAAGTTTCCAAAGATTTCAGGTCTCTGACATGAGCCTCATCTCTTACCAACCACTACATGCAAATTAGTCAAGATACCAATATCGATATGTGGGGGTTTAAAAACACACAACATATACAAACAATTTTGATATAGACTTAGACTTGCTTATAATCTGTAAATTGTGACCACAATACATATTGAGTGGGATATTTACAACCAACACGTCAGTGGTCTTTGGACACTGTTTCTTTATAACTTTAAACCTAGTTTGTTATTTCTGCACTGCAATTTCTTGTTACTCATCGGCCAGCATATACACAGATACCAATCATCTAATATCGGCCGATATATTGACATGTAACTCTAAAAATGGCTTTTAAAAAGTTAGATTTTAATAATTGCTTAAAACAGCTGGGCACTGTAGTTTTTTAGCAAAAGTTACTCAAACAGGTGTAAATAGTGCATCTCTTGGAAACTATTTTCAGCAGCGGATTAATAAGCATTTGGTGTCCTAATTTATTTTGCTTCAATACACTGTTGTCATAAATACTCACCAAAGTGGCCTTGATCAGAATAATTAAGGTGTGGCTCATTTTTATCTTTTTAGTTTTGGGAGAACAATGAAGATCAATGGCACAGAGGAATGAGATATATCCCACTTTGGCTAAACATGCAAGACTTGTTTTGCTTTTCACGGCATTTGCTGACAATAAGAATAAGATAGAATATCACCACACTTATCCTTCCGTCTGTTACCCCATTACTGTCTCTTTGTCTCTGTCTAACCATTTTCTTTCAGTGAGGCCTGTACTGAGGTTGTAATGTGCAGAGTGCTACATGAAGCTAAACATAAAGAAACAAAGGGTTTTTGTAACAGCTAGTGAACAAGACTCTCACAGGCTTTGACTCAGTCACGGTGCATTAGACTATCAAATTAGTGTCCCAGTTATCTTTAACGATGTCAGTGATTATACTTTCTTAAGCTGACATGAAGATCTAACTTGACAGTTCTACGCAATTTGTCCCCTTATATTAAATGTGAATCAAAGGTAAAGCTAATTAATATGACGGTGTGCCTGCTAGTTACATACATGAGTAATAATTTACTGTTGTCCTGTGTTACTCATTTACAAATGATTTTATGTAAGAAACTGTATCCTACGTCTAATAACAGTGGTTTGAGATTTGAAACTGCATCACAGTGATATATTTTTCTGTATCTGCATCCAACTAGGGGAGGTATATCTGTATATTGCTGCAGATTTTAAATGTATGGTATACTGTGTATATGAATAATGTTATCAATCATTTATACACAGGGATGGAGGGCAGCTTATTTTCACATTCCAAGTGTAATGCTACAGAACAGCTAAATGCACAGATGGAGTGGTGTCAACTACACTGTAATTAAATTAATAAAACAGTACTAATATTGTATCCTGATACCGTAAGTTATGTGTCAGAGTGAAGCCAGTGGCAGTCATGTTTTCTACTTACTGTTCTTACCACATGGCATCAAGTATACTCAGTCACAGCGTATGACAGCTGAATGAGGAGAGTCTACATTGAATACGATTTCAGGGATATTGTAGACACAAGTATTGGGATTTTTAGTCATTTGAATCCAAGAAAATATGCATATAAATAATAAAACAACGAATAAAACTCACTACAACAGTGCCCCACTATAGCGCACTCTGTAGTATGACCTATCTCAGTTCAGTGGCTACGACATCAGAAAGACATTACTTTAGTATTTGGAAGAGTAGCTGTTTACCTTTTGGTAGAGAAATGTAATGCATTTTCAGTGTATTCACAGTCTGCAGTGATGTCCTGATTAAACCAATTCAGAGACCTTGGGAAAAAAAGGCTGTGGCATTTGACAGTGTAAACAATGCATCATCATCATGGTACTGATATGTCAGCAGGGCACTCAAGGACCTGTGAGGGAGCCTGGCCCTGTTGCAGCTGGTGTATTCTTCTGATTGCCTGGGTTAACTGGTGAGATTTACGTCAAAGGTCTGTGCAAAAACAACTCCCTGGTAAAGGTACTGCAGTAAAGCATGGCTGTCCTGAATTTAGAGGCCAGCTTAATTTTGAGGAAATTACAACATTCATGTCAGTAAATTCTCCTTGAAATAATGACCTTCCAGCCTCCTTATCTCCCTCCCTCCTCCCTCTTAGCCCTCCTGGTCCCTACATAAAAATTAGCTGAAAGACTGCAAATTGATAATGTTATGTAAAAAATGTGGTTTTCCTTTTCATCCATCCCTAATTGTTTTTTTCCTCGCTCCACTCGCACTCACTGTATTAACAGCAGTTTAGGATGCAAGAAAATTGCAAAAAAGGCCCTTCAACCCAATTAATCACAAGAAACTTAAAAAAAGAAACTCTTTGTTTTTTCAAATAAGTCAAACAGATCTGTCAGACTACAGCCAGTTTTTATGAAAATATGTTAGACAATGACAACTCAGGCTCCTAAGTTTTATTCAAATCATCTGGCCTTTCAGAATAAAGATATCTGAAAGACTGGAGATGGAAAAGTTAGAGAATAAATAGCATTATGCTTTCATACTACTCATTCCATTTACGCAGATAGACTCCATTTACTTTTTCAAAGATGCACCATTAGAAGACAAACCCCTTAAGTAAAATGTAGAAATAGTTTTTGTGTTTCATGTGGTAGCTTTAGTATTTAAGGTCAGCAGACATCCTCCAAGCTGGCTTTCGTGCCTCAGCTAACGTTTCTTTTTCTGACAGAAAACCTGAGACACCAGTGTACCAGCAGTACCTGCTACTGTGAATCACTGCGGCAGTGAGAAGCTTCCCAGTGGTCACATGAAGCTGTACTCTACAGCAGCAGGTTAACCAGCAAGCAGTTAAGTACAGATTAGGGTTAACACTCCTGTCTTGCTGGCCCTGCCTCCTTCCATGTCTAGCATCCTTTTAAGACTGGAGAGCCTCTTTGAGGTTTAATTGCAGGTTGACCCTTAAGGGGTGTGTGTGTGTGTGTGTGTGTGTGTGTGTGTGTGTGTGTGCGTCTTCCCTGGAGACATGGAGCCCACAGAGACACCAATCATTTTCTTTCACGTTTCAAGAGGGAAAGGCAGTACTCAAAATTGGGAGGTGGATTAAAGCACTGTATTTTGGGAGCTCTAATGCTATTCGACAATGTGATACATACAGTACGTGTGTGTGTCCATTGTTTGTATGTATGTATGTCCATGTAGACATCAATGTGAATGCTTATATATACTTCATGTGTGCGTATGTCTGCATGTATACACGTGCATTTATGTACATATTTGTATGGAAAACCAAAAGAGTCAGACTTTCTGTAGCTGCGTTTCTAAACCTGTTTGTCTTACATGTCTCCACATGCCCAGTTGCTTTTGTTTGTGAGTGTGTTTGTGTCTGTAATTGTATGTCTGTACTGTACGTGCAGGGTTGTATAAGCGTGTGGGTGTTCATCTTAATGCCAAAGTTTGTGGGCACCATTAAAAAGTCCTGTTGCTTCTGGCCTGTTTTATCACTGATAACATGTAAGTGAAGAACAGATATGTAGCCAAGAGGTAAATAAGCCGTCTGCTTTGACTCTCGCATGATTACTCATCGACTGAAGAACTTTCTTCCAACACTGGTCAGCACAGTGGCAGAAAGGAAAGGGCAAAAAAACCCAAAACAAATACTGTTAGTGCCACAAAACAACCGTTTTCAATTTCACCATTACAAAAGAAAGTCTGCTGCCCAGTTGTCTGTCTATAAACGTACATTCATGGGCTTTTACAAATGCACATGTTTATGTTGTGGCTCAAATGCTTGTGCTTCATTGAGCCTGAGCTACTGTGTTACCTCACCACACACAGACATGAACACAGTTCCCGCTGAGATGCAGCTTAACATCCCAAATGACAAATACTTACACACAATGTCTGGCTAGAGGGCAGAGTCTGACATCAAAGATTTTTCCGTCAAGGTCAGAAGCTCACATACTTGTTCTGTTTGGGTGTGGGGCCAGTGATTTTCCAGCCATACATATACTGAGAACTGCAGTTGTGACACAGAAGGCATTTTATTGAAGGGTTGAGCAACATAAAGTACAGAACCTGCCTAAAATGGACCTAAAACATCAATAGTGCCTGTGTTATTACTAAACTGGTAGCAAACTCAATAATAGTGGCTAATGGAACCCAATGCAACCCAGTGCAGTCAGACGCATTAAGTTCTAAATGTTGCAGATATTTATTTAAAAAAAATGCATGCACTCTTTCATTATGTAAGGTGTATTAAAGTGTTACTTAACACACTACAAGCCATTATTTGCTTAATATTGATTCAATATTTATGTAATATAATGCCTTATCAATTTAACTCCATGGTACAAATGAGATGTCCCAAACCGGCCCTAAGGATCGTTATCTGGGCCGATACAGACATATTTTAGGCTAATGGATAAGTATCGCCTAAAATAACGCAGATCAAAATCCATTCCTACCGTTCCTGTTTTGCCGTCCAGCCTGCGGGTGTTGCAGCGCTGCTCTCCTTTACCTCTACAGAGCACATACATTGCGCTGCACATGCGAGTGAAAACAGTGTGTGTGAATGTGATGTATTAGTTGGGGGTTCTGACAGTGAGGTTGGCAAGATGCTTGGATGCACTAAGATGTGAAGCCCATTATCATTAACAAACAACAGTGTACAGGTTCAGCAGCTTCTCACCTTTTACAAACGGTAAAACGGTTGTAACACCGGTTACAAACTGCTGCTCTCACTGGTTAAAAGGAAAAACGTTGCCGGCGGCAGGTCGTATGAGCTGTTACTACGTAATGTTAATTATGTGAGAAACCCGATGACAGGCCATCAAAGTTACTTTGACTCTTACGGAGTGCGTCACGTCCATTTCAGGAGTCACGTTCTCCCAGTTAAATTTTTATTCATAACACATCAATAATTTGTTGGAATGGACTCAATATTGGCAGATACCAAATATGAATAAGGAGTCAGATAAGTGAATGTGCCAACCAAACAACCCTAGTACAAACACCATAGACTCATATCAACACCTTTCTTGACACAAACTGAACAAAAATGCAACATTTGAAGCTTCACAAAGTTTTAATTTATTACTGTTGTATTGCAAATCATGTTTTTTTTGTATTCACCATCTGTACAGTAAAAATAAAGGATTTTTACTGTACATAGGACAGTAAAAATGGGATAGCTGTTCTTTCATCTTCCTTTCATTTTGCAGCTCTCACATTCTCCATTAATCTTTTTCCATATTGCAGTATTTTTTAATTCATCCCTTTTCCTTTATTAGCTCTTAGGTAATTCATTCTTTATATACACTTCTCCACATGCTCCATAAAGAATCACCACCATTTCTGCAGCAGCAGATATTTACAGTAAGAAACGCATCATAAAGAAAACATAAGAACTTTGTTTAACTGCGGTAGCTCACAATAAGGTGAGTGTTTTCAGAGTTTATGAGTTCGTAAAGATATCAATTCAGAAAAAGTTGCTTGCAAAAGACAAATGACTAAATATACTTGCCTTCTGTTTATCTTTCATTTCAGCTTCTTTTTCTTTACCTAAACTTTTAAGCTCATGCGCAAACATTCTACTGTGCAAACATTACTTTTTTGTGTCTGACGACGTTAGAGAGCTCCGTGCCTCCTAATTGTCATCATGAAGACATGCCTCACCACACTCTGTTTTTGTTGTTTGTGCAAAGCTGTTTGCTTTATGATTATAATTTATCAAGATATTCTATGCTTATAGCCTCTTATTAATGTTTGTGGTTGTACTTGATCATTTCTGTGTTTTTCTTTGATAATCTCATTGTAAAGCACTATGGTCAACATCTGTTGTTTGTAAAGGTGCTCTACAAATAAAAGGACTTGACTAAAAATATACAAGTGTTAGTGCCAGATTATACTTAGTATTATACTTACTGTCCTCAATTTTGATTCTGAAAGTTGTACAGCTAAAGTAGAACAAACAGATAGCGCTCTTTCTCCCCATACTTTCTGCACCAGCCTTTTTATTTCTTAATGCACTGTAACACAGCACAGCACAAAGGCAGACAGGCCGTGCAGATGAAGGAAACCACCTTTGAAGGGGAGAGTGGTTGCCCTAACATGTGTTGTCAGAGTGTCTGTGTCAGCAAAGGCACCAGAAACTAAGTATTGACAGTTAAAAGTCTCTTGTACTCTTCCTCCCCAGTAAAGGGAACTCTGTGACAGTTATTCAGAAAAGTGAGACAATCACATTGCAGCTTGTCAAAAAAAACCATTCTATGTAGGAAAGAATCTGAAAAAAAGGCTTGCATATTTAAATAAAATTACTCATGATAAGCATCCACTTCCCTGCAAACGGTAAATGGTGAGTTTGAGTTTCATCTATCTTTAAAGAAAATCTCCAATCCGTAACGACCATCTCACCCAACACTTGCTAAAGGGTTATTGAATTGGTATGATCACATTAAGCTCCCTGTAATTTCAGCAGTAGATGAAGGCTTAACAAGCTGCCTTAAGCTCTTCAGCAGGCTTTCTGTCAGCTACTGGGGGACCACAGCATGCACAGACGGACACCTTAACTGACAGACCAGACCTGGGGAAGAATCAACACGAGCCCTCTGAAGCTGATTGGTGGAGATTTACAAGTATTTGACTGGGTGGAAAACAGGAAATATGCTAATAGCTTGTTAGCTCCTGGCATGTACACACTGTGCTCACACTATGTTTATATGTTTGGTGCTTTGGCAGCAGATGTCACTTGCTACTGCTGCTTTTACTGACTAACTGAAGATCTTCAGAGAGTGATTACAGGGAAAAATGGAATCAGCTGTAACGTAGCCTCACATTGATTTAAGATAAATCAAAACAGACTGGCAGAGGAATTGGTAACAATTTGATTACATTGTTAAGAATATTGATGATATGGTGACAAATTCAGCACTGTCTGATGAAAGCACTCATAAATCCACAGCAGTCTGCAGAATTGCTATCTTCAAAGAGGACTGCAAACATCTGTTGGTGAATGTTTTATAATCCTATCAGAAAGACAGATGTGCCCTGAACGCCGCAGCAGCAAACAAGAACAGAGGGAGAATCACAATCATCCACAAACACACATACACACACACTCTCTCTCTCTCTCTCTCTATCTGACACACACACACACACACGCGCAAATACAATTCTGCATTTACTGTACGTGTACTTAAGTAAAAAAGATTATTCCTGGCTTTCAGCAGTAACCTGCTTTTTGAAACATAAACAAGAAACTTGGTTTTGCTTATTGGGTTAAGGGATTAAGAGGACCCACGTTAACACAGGTAGATTTCTGCTAAGGCTTTTAAATTTTTTTTTTTATCTGTGCACACAAAGACCCAGTATAGGGAAAGACTTAGTCTCACACTGGTAGCAGTGTGGCAGGACAAAAGGAAATATCACAACTGATAGGCATCTAAGTATATGCAAAATAATCACTAGAAACTAGAAGTTTGTACAATTTATGAAAGAGTCTGCAGCCACGCTGGCAGCTCTATGAGGCACTTTGAGCTAAATACTAACGTCAGCAAGCTAACATGCTCATAATGACAATGCTAACATGTTGATGCCTAGCAGGTGTAATGTTTACCATGTTCACCATCTTAGCTTACCATGCTAGCATGCTAACATTTGCTAATTGGCACAAAATACAGAGTACAGCTGAGGCATGAATGACATTCATGACATTCATTTTACAGGTATTTGGTCATAAACCAAAGTACTGGACAAATTGAAATTCTGACCTGTTGATGGAGCCAGAGAAAAAGTCAGGGATCACTGAAGTTATTGTAATTAATCCCAAATGAATGTCTGTGCTAAATGTCACAGCAATCTATCAAGTAGTTGTTGAGGCATTTCAGGGCATCACCAAAGTCATAAGGATTCATCCTCTGGGCACCATGGATATTATGTACAACATTTCATGGAAATCCATGCAATAGTTGTTTAGTTCAGACAGGACCAAAAGGTTGGGCCGACCATCCAACATTGCCTTCCCTAGAGCTGCGCTACAAATGAGTAAACATGTTTTTTTTCATGTAAATGTAGTGAAACAGACTGCTTAAGCCTTTACTAGGAAAAACATTCCATCAGCAACGATCTTACTGAGAGTCCTATTTGTGTACCTGTGCATGTAACAGAGAGAAAATATAAAATCAGTTAATGTTCCTGAAGCAGCCCTCACACAGATGTCCAACCTTTCCTCACATAACCTGCTCCCAGCCCCGGCTAATGGCACCTAGTGTCCTCACGCCTGGGCCACACCGCAGACCTGAGCAGCGTGTGTGCGTTGCGTAACCTCTTGCTTTTCATTTCGCCGTCCATGTTAACAGGTGAGAGTAGCGACACAGCCATCAGCGCAGCTCATCTAGAGATTCTAAAGCTCGCCTATTTTTTCCACGTGCCGCGCGCATTCTCAGCAAAAGTACACAGTAAAAATGATCTATTCATTGTCATATTGACATCAAAACAGGAACAGTATACATGTAGAAAGACAGGGCCGGCAGCAGCCGCAGCAACGCAGCAGAAACGCCCCCTGTGTGGACACCACATGAGGCGGTGTGGCCCACGCCTTAAGGACAAGGTCTTCTCATGCCAGTTAATGAGGGCACAAATAGTCTAAGTTTGAAATAGACACACGAATAAACTCACAGTCCAGTACTCTGGATCTAAACATTAGGAAAACTATTATGTTTTGAGCAAAAGTTTTATTGTACTTTTCAATTTCCCAGACTTACAAAACATTTATAGATAAGACACAACAGGAAAAACATCCATCCTGGATTTTCTTTTTTTCCCAAACCAATAAACTAACTAATGAAATATTAAAGAGCCTGTGAGCCAGATAGAGATAGTGAAAAGCCTATACCGTACACTCCGAAATGCTCAAAAGGCACTCCAAGCCTCTAAAAGAGTGATACAACATGCACACAATCGTACATTCAATCACAAACTTTTACATTTCAGTTCTTAGCTGAATTGAATATTTGAGAGTGATTGCAGTACTTCTGATAAAAGCACCATTTGATAATGCACCCAACTGCACTCTGATATATCTACTCTCATTCATTATTTATGCCGCGGTCATTTTTAGTCCTTTCCTTTTAACAAATAAAATAGTAATAATAGAAGACATTACCCTAAGCCGAGAGGCTGTATTTCAGGGGCATTTGAAATCTCCCTTTGCTGAAACAGGTAGACCACATGCCGAAAGCATTGCTTTATCAGAGTGAGGGGCTTGTGTGCATATTTTAGTGTGTGTGTGTGTGTGTGGCTGCGTGGGTCTGTAAGCACATATGAACACACATTTACTGTATGCTTTATTCATTCTATGTATGTTTTTCTTGGTGTAGTCAATACACTCTTTCTGTAGGCAGAAGGTGCGGTGTGTGCATGTGTTTGTAATGTGTTTTGAAGGGACTTGGGGCCCTGTAATGACAGCTCTTTTCTTTTATGTGCTATCCGCCATCATCCCTCCTACCTCTGTGGTCACACAGTCTCCAGGGCGTGAGTTATGGCGGTGGAAAAATACTGACCAATTTCCTCTAACAACCATCAACATCAACCTGTACTAATGTTTCTTCTCTTCTCGGCCTCTGGTTCTTCGAATAGACACTGAAGGACACTAATTACTGCATTGGAGTAAAATGAACCCCCACCACTTCATGTTCCTCATGCATACATCATACATTTTCCTTTGATATTCTTTCCCTGCTTCTTTCTTTCTCTCTTTGAAAGAAGCTGACGTGTGGCACACGGTCATGTCTTTTTTTCTCTGAACCCTGCAGGAAACAGTTCTATCTAACTACTTATACCATTCTCCAAAAATACTGACGAGGCAACACTATCATTTATGCAGAAATATGGCATTTAGTAGTTTATAGCATGCAAAGCTACTACGTGGGCTTTGTTTTTGAGTGTACAGTTTATAACAAAATTGCCCGGTTTCAAAAGCTAATTTCTCATTTAAAAAATTTGCTGGGTTGGATTGTGCAGCATGCAGCGCATTATGTAAAATAGTTTCTTTGATAATAGAAAAATTGCTGCCTTTTGCAATAGCTGGTTGCCTCTGATGAATCTTTTGTAAAATTTTCTTCAAACTGAAGGAAACCCTGTTGGGCATCGTGACAATGAACCACAAACCCACACATTACCATACCCACACATGCAAAACAAATCTTCTGTGATCTCCAGTGAACATGGATACTGTATGAAGATGCAGACATATGAACATGAACATCGTCCTGAAGGCAATCACTGACTGATGCTCTGCTGATCGACATCTAAATCTAGACCCTCTTCCTGTCACAATTACTTAAGATGGCTGCATTATCCATGAAGCTTCCTAAGGGCTACTTTTTACTGAAAATACAATGGAAGAGAAAGATTTTATTGCAGGTTATATCTGAATTGATGCATTTCCGAGTATGGGGAAAGAAATTGAATTGCTGCTCCCCTATTGTGTATTTCATATCTGTATCTCTCTCTCTCTCTCTCTCTCTCTCTCTCTCTCTCTCTCTCTCTCTCTCTCTCTCTCTCTCTCTCTCTCTCTCTCTCTCTCTCTCTCTCTCAAAACAGTATATTAAGAGT
>JAVQJD010099737.1:0-24436 GCA_036023655.1 Nannoperca australis | reverse complement strand
CAAAATAAGAGCTTTACATCAAGTGCATAGAACCATGATTGAAAACAACAAGACGTCTCATCAGACTTGTAAGGGCTGGTAATGAATCGCAAGTGCTATAAGCAGGTACATCGCTGCTACATCAAAGGACTTTGCACTGGTCGTTATAAACTGATAACTATTTTCCCACCGTGGTGGTTCATACAAACACTACATGGTATTAAGACACCCCACAATTTAAAACTCAACATTTCATGCACACATTCATAGCGTGTCCTGGACAGGTTAACGCTTTAAAAGGAAGATTTGACTAGCGCACACGTTAGCGACGAGAGGAGGGTCGTGTCCCCTCACTCCACAGAGAAACAGTATGTTAGCGTGTTTTTAAGCCTTCGGTCACCTTAGTTTGGTCGGAGGCTCTGTCTTCTTCTCCTCCTCAGAAAGTTTCTGTTTCTTTGCTTTAGGTTCTTCAGAAGCCATGGCTGACTGCGTACGTTGTTATCGCCTTAACCAGAGGGAAAACGCGGTCCCGCTAACAGTGAAAAGGGTGGTTGTTTCCCGTAGTGTCGCCTGGCAGGCAGCCGTTGTCACCCTGGGGCTGTTTGACGTCTTCACCGAGCTCCACCAATCAAAAACCTTACATTTAGGTTTTGCTGGGGGGAAAAGTCACCGCCCACTTTTTCAGCGTCCCGGTATTAGGAGCAAACTCAAAAAAGTCATTGTACAAGGACGTTAAATGTGCATTAATCAACATTTCACACGAACATTGGATCAATTTACTATGTGGAAGATTCACACTGTCTACCTTTATTGATTACAAACAGGCATCTCCAAAACTAAGATTAGTTTATCTCTGGAGTTAATGGACAGTAAACTAGAGCTAAATATATAAATATTTTCTATCTGACAAAGACTGCAGACTGTCTTCCTTGCTCGGTTTATAAGAGGTCATGGTTATAATTTTACTTTGAAAATTGGAGCACATCTCTCTGGTGGATCTCAATTCAAGATTGTCAGTGCTCAGTTAAATATTTCCAATTCAAAGTCTGAAATACTAGACACAATTGTGTAGTTAAGTTAAGTTAAGTCTACAATGTGGTTATTTTAGTTTTTACTTTTGCTTAATTTGTCTCACTTGTATTGCATTTTGAGACTTTTTAACATTTGTTTTAAAAAAATCCTATATAAATAACTATATTATTATGAATGTAGCTGATGAAGAAATTATGACAGCAATTTGTAGTTTTGCGCCTGAAACCTGAGGTTTAAAGTTGGTCTGTGAGGTCTGCTACATCCCTGCCAAGGAAGGCAAATGTGTGGTATTCTGAGAGGAGGGCCTGCCTGAACACCTGAAAGATATTACTCAGGGCAAAGAATCCCAAACCATCACATACAGCGCCGGGCATAAGCTGCCCGCAAACATTGCCTGATTAAAAAGTGCGAAACTTTGCTCTGAAAGTATCAATCAGTTTGACGTTAGAGTTGCTCGATATATAAACCGTCCCGAATAAATTCCAAAACTTTACCAATTGTATTCGGGCCTCATTATTTAGATTTGCCAACTCGTGACTTCGTTGTGTTTACGTGTGCATAGATCTGCAGGCGTTTCCTCAACAACTCGGACACTTCTGCCATATTGGCACCAAGTCACATTCCTGCCACAGTCAACTGAAGTTAGCAGGTAAAACTTTTAACAATATGTCAAACTTTCTAGACATTATCCTCTACGTAGAGCTTGTTTGTCGCTGTTACGCCTCTCACTCTAAAGTTTAATATTTTTTTAGCATTAAGAAGCATATGGTAAAAGTGTGCGAAGTTGCCAGTGTCAGATTGTTAGCCAGCCGGTTCTTACCTGAGGTTGAAGTTTAGTTTAACAGTAGGTAAATGTTGACAAGTGACACTGCTTTACATTTGCATTGCGTTGTTTTGATTTGTCCACAATGCAATAATTATTAAGTTTTTAAACTGCTGATATAGACTCTTTAACTTAAGAATACAGAGCACTACTAACCACAACAACCACCTCATTGTTACAGCTGAGATGATCCACAGTCTGTTCCTGATTAATCTCTCGGGAGACATCTTCCTGGAGAAACACTGGAAGAGTGTCATCAGCCGGAGTGTGTGTGATTACTTTTTCGAGGCGAAGGAGAAGGCAGTGGACCCAGAAAATGTGTCCCCTGTCCTGCAGACCCCACACCATTATCTCATCTCCATATACAGGGACCGGCTCTTCTACCTTTCTGTCATCCAGACTGAAGTCCCTCCACTGTTTGTCATTGAGTTCCTGCACAGAGTGGCAGACACAATTCAGGTGTGATTCAACTCTGTGTTCATTTTACTGGAAAGATACCAGAATGTTTAAGTCAGACATGTTTGGTTCTGGTCAGACTTAGTGTCCTGTGTAAGCACATTTTGTCTAGATGTAGTTTAGATGTATATCAACAGTTAAGTATGTTTATTTCTTGTATACTCACTGCAGAAACGATACTAAAACATTTAGAAATGTGTACATATTGTCAACAAATGGTGTGTTGGGACACAGCTAGTGTCTTAATAGAAAAGACCAAGGGTGCTTTTTAAGACACCTGACAAATCCACATTTTTTGCCTACGTCAGTCTAGTGTTTGTTTTAGTGTAACAGGTGTTTTTGTCGACAGGACTACTTTGGAGAGTGCTCAGAAAGTATAATCAAGGACAATGTGGTGACAGTGTACGAGCTGTTGGAGGAGATGCTGGACAACGGCTTTCCTCTAGCGACCGAGTCCAACGTCCTGAAAGAGATGATCAGACCTCCCACCATCCTGCGATCAGTTGTCAACACGCTCACAGGTAAACAGGTCATTCTGACTCTAGACTGTACCACCCTCTGTCTACTTATCTCTAACCCAAATTTCAAATAAAATCTACAATGTTTATGTGTACATTGATGTTTCTGCCTTTGGTTTTGTGTGTTTTCCAGGAGGTAGTAACGTCGGAGATATGTTACCAACAGGTCAATTGTCCAACGTCCCATGGAGGCGGGCTGGTGTTAAATACACCAATAATGAGGCGTATTTCGATGTGATAGAGGAAATAGATGTCATTCTGGACAAATCGGGTACAAACAGCCACTTGTTTGATCACCGTAGATGAAGAGTGCGGGCATTTAGAAGTGTTTTCTTTTTTCTGGAAGTTTATGTAATTGGATCTTGTTACTCTTTAAACTTAATTGCATCCCCTTTAAATCTCTCTTATTCAGGTACGACAGTATTTGCAGAGATCCAGGGTGTCATTGAAGCCTGTGTGAAGCTCACTGGGATGCCCGACCTGACTCTGTCCTTTATGGTGGGTTCATTTCCTCTTCACTCTGTGTTTATGTGGTTGGCTTGTGCGTCTCTCCAAGCGTTAAAATTCACTTCACGTTGTTTATGATGACAGAATCATCGTCTTCTCGACGACGTGAGTTTCCACCCGTGTGTGCGGTTTAAGCGCTGGGAGTCGGAGCGTGTCCTCTCCTTCATCCCGCCCGACGGAAACTTCACTCTCATGAACTATCATGTCAGCTCTCAAAAGTAAGAAAAGAATCTATACATAAATCTGTCCGTTTATGTTTGAATAATCAGCAGGTATGACCTATCGACGATTTGGGTGTAGCGTAAATATGTGATCTGGTAATAAACATCTTCTAGCAACAATAAAATCTTTGTCCTGTTATTTTCTCTGTGGAGGAGTGGATTGAAATTCGGGTTTTTGGATTCACAATCCACCCTTGTTACCGTGTTAACTTAAACACAAGCTGGTTGCTGTCTGCCTGCTAAACCTAACTGTTTAATCTCATCGTGGTCAATTGTGTCTGTTTCCTTCTTCAGTCTCGTGGCCATTCCAGTGTACGTGAAGCAGAACATCAGTTTCTTTGAGACGGGACCTTGTGGTCGCCTGGACCTGACAATCGGACCCAAGCAGACCATGGGAAAGACGGTGGAGGCCTTGGTCGTCACTATCCACATGCCTAAAGCTGTGCTCAGTGTCAACCTCACAGCCACACAGGGAAACTACACCTACGACCTCACTACCAAGGTAAGCAACCCTTTACAAAGCTGCCATAAGCACTAGCACAGTAGGTCTCAGTTAAACGAGAAGTTATAGAACATTCCAGTTTTGAATGAAAACCCTTTTATCCAATCAGTGTCCATCATTCATTTTGTCAAACACTTCACTACAGAGCTGCTTACATCTCACCAGCCTTTTTCATATGAATTATCCTCAGTTTACTGATATATCTAAATACAAAATTATTATGGACTAGACTTCTTTTGTACACAGTCACGCAAGACCTAAGTAGCTCTACAATGAAGCAAATGGTGTAATTTTGCTCGGAACTGGTGGTGTTATGGAGAAAATAAAACCATAAAGAAAAAGCCTTTTGTTTTGTTGCCCTTACTCAGAGCATGTCTGTGTTTTGGTAGGTGCTGGTTTGGGACATTGGGAAACTGAACCCCCAGAAGCTTCCTAACTTGCGAGGCAGTCTGAGCACGCAGGCAGGAGCTCCCAAACCTGAAGACAACCCCTCACTCAACATTGACCTGAAGATACAGCAGCTGGCCATATCAGGTAATCCTCACTGCATGACCTCTTAATATTTGATCTGAGCCAAGCGTAAAGTCCAAAAACACAACTAGTCAGTCCTTTTAGCCCCATTCTTTCCCTCCACCTTTTGTTGTTGAGGACGTTAATGGTTACGGTAGCAGTAACGCAGTGTTTGCTGCGATGGTGTTCAGTTTGATATAGTCAGAGCTGATTATACACTTTGCTTCTCTGCCCTCTGTACAGGTCTTAAGGTGAATCGTCTTGACATGTATGGCGAGAAGTACAAGCCATTTAAAGGGGTCAAATATGTGACGAAAGCGGGGAAATTCCAAGTGCGGACCTGAGTGATGACTCAAAGGTCAACAATCCAATGTGCCAAATGGGGGGAACAGTTGCAACTCACCTGAGTCAGCTTTCCATTAAGTCTTATTATGCTGTATGTCATTGTTATTAATGAACGGTTTTGCATTCTAACAGTTATTTATGATGTGTTTGGCATTACATACGTATACAGTATACAACTGTAGGGTATTTGTGACCCGCAAAGGGAAGCCTTAATAATCAATGTGACTTTATTGAAGTGCTATTAGTTTCTATCGAGTTAAAATGTGCAGCATTTTTTGGCTCATTCCTATTTCTGAATATTTTTTCTTTCTTTTTTTTCTGTCTAACACCTTCTGAGTGTTGCCTAAGGGGAATATTTTGGTTTGAAAAGGGACACTCGCAGCTCACCGCCTTGCTCCTCACTACTTCAACACACCTATACAATCTTACATGCTAGTTGCCTGACAGTAATCAACCATGCCTTTTGAAAGTATTTTAACACAATATAAGGTAGCATGTTTATACTTATATTATCTATCTATCTATCTATCTATCTATCTGTTTTTTCAGAAAAATCAAATGTATACTTTCTGAGTAGCTACAGTGAGTGTTGAGGCAGGTATTTTTGCACACATTCACTCTGAGGTTGAGGTGCTTTTACAGCACACTTCACCACAAAGTGCATTTTATGGAGGCCTGAGGGAAATACATCTTCAGAATATATCTTATATCTAAGGTACATATTGACTGAGGGAGGGTGTACAATTATCTACGGGGCCTAGATACGAGCTAGTGATTCAGACAATCTGTTGGGAAGAAGCACTTAGAAATCTGCAAGATCTTCACATAATCTTGAATGCAACTTCTTAACTCCGCACAGCATTTGCACAATCAATTGTCCACGTGGATAATACTACTTAAAGCTCCTGTATGAGGTTGAATCTGTATTTCAGTGTATGAGATGTCTTATAAAAGCTTTAAGGTGATCTGTTCATGTGTGTTTTTTTAACCTAGCGCAGGACACTGTTGGTTTGTCGGTTGATAGGTAAAATATTATACATTTGGAACAGTTACCCATTGTGCTCAGAGAACTAATCCTACTGACTTTGAACAACCCCCTGACCTTTCTTCTAGCGCCACCATAATGTTCACTTTTGTGGTTTTGAGTGAAATTTATTCATGTCTTCTTCAAAATGAATCGTAATAACTTTGGTTTTGGTGGTGATCCCTTAACCTTTGAGCTGGACCCAGAGGGTTAAAATAAAATAAGAACTAATGAAACTAATTATCATCAGCCTCACCTTTATCGTCAGTGTAAATGCTAGCATGCTAACACACTAAACTAAAATGATAAACATGGTAAATATTATATGTTAAACTTCAGCATGCTTATCATTGTGAGCTTGTTAGCATACTGACATTAGCACTTAGCTTACAGCATTGCTGTGCCTTAGTACCGCTTCACAGGAATGCTAGCATGGCCGTAGACTTGTGTACTGAATACAAAGAATACATATTGAATACTTTAATAAAGTAGTTAAGTGTTGTTGTCCTACAACACATCACAGTACCAGTGACTTCTGAAAGCGAATTAAGAGATTGACTCCAGTTATCATTATAGTCTTTTATTCTTCCAAGGCACAGCAGATGTGTTGGCAGGGCTAGAAGCTATCAGAATACATTCAGGGTGTGAATGAACACATCAAGTACACATAGAAGTACACCCTGTTGCTCTCAGTGAGGGCTCAGTGACTGCAACATGCTCAGTAGGCCCAAATAAAGATGAAAATGCGATTAACATTCTGTGCTGCTGTTTGAGAGCTCTGTCCCTGACCATTGTGGGGATGGCTCGCTAATACTGTTGAAGTGAAGAGGCTTCACACATACACACAAACACACACATTCTCCATTTAACAGATACATTTGCCCAGCCATTGTATAAGAAATGTGACAAAACTTGATCAAATACTGTTTAAGGAATGAAAGTATGCAGTCACTAATCTGATTGCATATGATATTGAGTTTCCGGTGTAATTATTCCAGACAAAAACACTCCTTTTAAACAGTTTTTTTTTTTTTATTAAAGCTAAAAACACTAGATCGCTAGACAGGCATCAGTGACTGATGTCACGTAAAATGGGTTATTTTTGTTCTCAAACCACCGGGGTTATCTAGAAAAATCTGTTAAAATGATGCGTCAGGGCATTTACAGTGGGACTAATGAGCTCACACTTGGTGTAAAGTCTAACAACAGGATGTTGAATGTCTAAAATGATTAGTTTTGATCAATGTAGGGTGGGGTGGGGAGGGGATCCAAACAGTTCAACTGTTAAAGAGATAGTGCAGAATCAAAGCACTACAATTAGTTAAAAATGCAGAAAACATTCTTTTTTTGTTAAAAAACTAAATAAAAAACAGACCTTAAAAGAACTTCAGGGTCTCTAAAGAAAATGTTTTGTAATGTTGTTTGTAAAAACCTGAATTTTAAGTGTTGAGAGAACTTTATGAAGCATACAGTAATGTAAAAGAAATCCTTTGGCATTGTTCACTGTGAAAGTTAAAATTAAAGCAAAGATTTCAAAACACACTAAAACATCTCAACTCACCTTGAGTTTTATGTCAAGGAGACTTCACTCTGTCACTCATACTGCAACTGTCATGTAAAAACCTCTTATCTATTAAGTATCTTCCTGCAATCAACAAAAAAAAACTGCCTTTATATTGACAACCATACATTTTTTTCAAATTATACAATCACTTGAAAACTGTATAATTTGCCTATAAATTATAACACTTTTAATCCAAAAGACCTGTTAGTTCTTCAAGTATAAACATCACCAGACAGCAGCGATGTATCACCATTCATAGATCTTCAATTAAGAACAGTGTTATTACTAAAAGTAAACATGAAGAGAGGAGAGCTCAGCGGCCCACACCAGACTCCACACTTTAATGTCAAACTCAGTGTATAAAGATTGTTGCTGAGGGTCCATAAAACAAATAATTACTGTACAATAGACAATAAGAAACTCTCACTGAAAAAAACTGAATTAAAAGTAACTGTCATCCAGGAGATAGGTATCTTATTGTCATAATCTGCCTTTAGAAAATAGAAAAAATTTGCAACATGCAAAAAATATATACCTGGGATTTGGATAAACTCTTGTAACACAACATACCAAAAATATATATTAAAAACTGCCTCTGATTAGCCTGCGTGATTCCACAGTTATAGATAAAGAGAACTGGAGAGCAAAGCTGAGCTCATTCCAATAAAGGAAACCTGCTTGGTACCAAAGCTAATGGTTCCTGGTAGACACACCCAGACTACAGTGAAGAATGGATCAACATCACCTACAGTCTCCTCTTTGAAGAAGTGCACGTTTACTCATAATGGCTTTGCACATTGCTACTTTTACTAGAGGTGTGTGCTAAGTTACGAGTGTTACAAGTTTCAGTGACCAGGTTTGTTTATTGGTACCAGGGGGTCTTGCGCACCCAGCGAAGGGTGAATCCTGCATCTGTGCGGATCTTGATGGAGGCCGCTTCTGCTTCTCTGACAGTCTCCTTCACTGACTGCATCAGGTTCTGGGCATTATGGACCAACATATCTGTGGCCTGGTCAGGGAAACATTTGGAGGTGAGGCAGTTAGAGGTGAAATAACAACAGAGATAAGACAGAACTAAGACAAGTTATGAGTGGTGGATCATAAATCAAGTACAAGTACCTCAAAAGTGTACTAAAGTGTAGTACTATGTACAGTAAATGTACCTAGTTACTTTCCACCACTGCACGTTATTAAGGAAGCACTGGTCCAACATTTATTTGCACTGATTCTGACTTTTTTAAGCAGATCAGGTATCAGGCATGACACCACCGATCCACATTTAAAAACGTTTCTTTTTAAAGAAACCGCCACCCCCAAACTTTAAATATGGGAAAAAGAGACCGCTAGTGTTGGATTGGTACTTGATATCGGCAGAGGTGAAGTATCTGTATCGGGAAAGAAAAGGTTGGATCGGCGCATCCCTACAAGTTATGTGTACTTCTGTGAGTTTACCTGCTCTGACTCCTCTTCACTAATGTTAGTTCGTCCCAGCATGGTGGCTTTGACAGTAGACAGGATCTTCAGCTGAGTACTGATGGTAGGGATTCGTTCACACACCTTTTGAAAAAGGAGAAAATATGTGTAAATGATATTACATCGAGGATCAGTATGCGTTTGTGTCTGGATGAGTTTTTACTTACCTGCAGTAGATTAGTTCTGATGCGTCTGTCAGTGCACTGCTTGGCCACCTCTTTAGCCAGTCTCGTCACTTCATCTGAGGCCTTGGCGATGTCCTTAGCACACTGAATCAGCGCTCGTTTGTTCCCGCTACCACCACGGACCAGCCGAGACATTTCTGCCATTAGCAGAGCCATCCGCTTGGCTGCTGCTATGATGTCGTTACCCTGTGAAGAGGGGGGGGGGAAGAAAAATAAGAGCTGTGAAGGGGTACTGGAGAGGAAAGTGGATTTGGATAAGAGATGAGAATAGAAATGTCATGTAATGTTTCCACATTTAATTTAGATTACAAAAGCTAAACAGGCACTAAATGTACAAGCTGCATGCAGTGTCAGTGCAAGTTAGCACATGTTGTTCCTTCATGGAAGAAGATCATTTCGAAATGTATATCCATAGATATGGAGGGAAACCGTCCCACCGTCTCCATCACAGTCAACCTGAGGTTAGTACCCATGAGGTGATGTTCACAGTGCACCACCTTACACTGAGAAGCAGAAGCAGGTGATCATACCAGACAAGCAGGCAGTCTAACGTCAAACGATATCACCCAGAAGTCTCCTCTTTTAAACCACTTTACCTAATCATGAACACACGGGAGGAAAATGTGAAGCCAGTCCCAGTTTATCCATGTGGTGCAACAAACAAACGTGCAGTCCTCGACCTTTAGTACAACCTTAGCATGGCATCAACATAACCGTGTGTCAGCCATGTCTGAGTGTGATGCAACAACAGCCACGGCTGGTTGAAGGTTTCCACGGGAGTGGCAGATGCAGAGCTCATCGTTTGCACAGCTGCAGTGACTGTCATATACTCCAAAGGGTGTTTCTTTGTCCTGCAGAGCTTTTCATGAGTGGTGCATTTGCATGCATGGTAGTTTGTGTGTGTGTGTGTGTGTGTGTGTGTGTGTGTGTGTGTGTTTGTGTGTCCTTTATGATCCTCACAGCAGCTCAAAACACCGGGAGCCATTAATAAATACTCTCTGACCCACGTCTGGATGTGTGTGCACTCATGTGCATGTACGTGCGCAGACCTTGCTGGACCACTTGCGCGCCTCCTGGTGGAGAGCCTGGGCAGCCGCCAGAATGGGTTGATTGACAGGCTGGTTGGAGGGCATCATCAGCAGTTCTGGCTCATAGTCATCCTCACCATCAGTAAACTCATCTTCATCATCTACCTCCCTCTCCTCTACTGCCTCCTCATCCTCAGGCTGATTGGGGCGGGGAGGGGATTGTTGGTGGTGGTTGGAGGAGTGGGATCAATTGGGATGGGAAGGACAGGGAGGGAGGCAAAGAGGGTGGGAGGAGGAGGAGGAGGAGGAAGAAAAAAGGAGGAATGTGGAGAAGAAAGCCAGGGATGGCAGGAGGGAAGGAAGCATGGGAAAAGGAGGCATTTAGTACAGTATGAGTAGCACTGGATGGAAGAACAGAGGACAAAAGTTTACAGGAGAGAGGAGGAATGAATACAAGCACAGTGAAGGAGCAGAGAGAGGGGAGGTGAAACTGCACGTGCAAGCAAAGATGGGAGAAAAAAAGGCAAGAGAAGCTGGTTTGGGCAGGTAGCAGGTGGATGATGTACCTTACTCTGAGGCGGTGGCTGAGTTGACAGTTTGTAAAGCATTTGCACAATCATACACGGTCTAACTGTAACCATAACCTGTGGTTGGCATGTATTTAGGAATCTAGCAGTGTGCTGGGAAACTGAGTGTGACCCCATGCCATTATAAGAGATATGTTGTGCCTGGTTTCCAAAGACACCCTGATGCATAGATCATTAAACACGTGTGGATTCACTCTCAGAAGAGCTAAAGAGGGGAAAACGGTTACGAGCTTCACAAAGAGAGCGAGAGGGCATAATTCCTAGATAATCAATGGTTATTCACACAGATTCTATTCACAGTTCCTCCACACAAACACAGTTGGACACACACATAAAAAACATAGACATCAGTAGGGATAAGAGGATTCAAATATAGTGCGCTTGCTCTCTACTTCGACGATAGATGTGAGGCTAGATTGTGATTCCACAGATGGCTTTTTTTCTTATATTTATAAGTATACTTTGTACATTGTGAGCCATTAACAACCTTGCACCTCAAACAGATGACAGTTTCCAGTTTCCCTCCTTAATTGGAATCATGTCAATGATCTCCACATTTCAGCATCAACAGGCTTCCAGGAAAAACTTGATTTCGGGATATTCACAGAATATGAGAAGGCAGATCACCTCAGTCATGTCTACTCACATGACATGGGGATATCTCTAACCAGCTAGATTATTTTACCCAGCAGCTACTGATTTTGAAATTATACGCATCTGACAGGGTGAAAATGCTAACTGTATGTTTCTGTGTGTGCGTTTGTGTGAACTGACCTTGCTGGACCACTTGCGAGCCTCATCGTGCAGCTGCCTGGCGGCCACCATCATGGGCTCGCTGAGCACTTCTCCAACCTTCTGCTCTGGGAACTCTTCATCTTTCTCCTCTGGAGGAGGGGGCCGAGGCGGGGGGACCTCTCCCTCTGGCAAGGGGGGCTTGGGTGGCGCCTGCTCGTCACTGACCTGGAAATATGTGAAAGATATGTAGTTTGGGAACAAAGGGGGATGTAAATATTCAAGGTCATATTTAAAGCCACTTAAGAAGAATTATGACATTTGCACTAAATGTCTACATATTTTAGGAGTCACTGAACACAAAGCTGAAACTGCAGCAGGGTGAAAACGTAACCACTGGAAGTCAGCAAAGGATTCTGAGCGGGTGTTAACTTTATGTTTTGCTTTTATGTAATCTTCCAGAGAAATCTAAGTGAGTATGCACTCTGCAACACCCACCCAGCTTTGCATTTACAATTACACCTGAGGGCTGCCCACTCTGCTGGAGTGACGCTGAGCAGCTCCACTGGCACAGTTGGCAGTTCAAGGTCGCTCTTACCATAGCGCATGAAGAATCTGTATCTATCTTCATCTGTATTAATGCTTACATTTTTAGTAGGTGGTGGGTCATTCAAAGGTATCCTTTGGATAATGAGTTTGTTTGAATGTGCTTACATGGAGCTGGTCCAGAGCAGGCGGTGGAGGAGGGAAGTCAGGCTCCTGAGGCTGGAAGGCTTCTCTTACTTTTCCGACTGAAGCCAGAATCCTCAGACACGAGTCCAAGTAGGCCTTTTGCAGAGCTGCGGAGGAAAGGGGGTATAAGAGAAGAGAAGAAATAAAGTGAGTGAACCTGTGTCAATGTGTGTCATACAGTATCTTGAACATGTGTTTGCATAGAGTATCCCTGTACCTTTATCTTGTATGTTCCCAGCCACTGCCTTGGCATCCATCACCATGGGTGAAATGGTGTGTGAGAGGATGTCTGACGCATGTTTCACTGTGTCTCTGAACCGCGGATCTTCAGAGTTCTCCACTTCCCTCTTAGCCACCAGCAGGACCCGATTAGCTCGTCTTGCTATACTTGTTGCCCCGGCAACAAGCATTTGGGGCTGAACATTTGCCATGGCAACTCTGCACTTGTCGATGTCTTTCTTTATAGCCTCCTCAGAAGCATTTAACAGAGATTTGGTGTCGATGGCCTCATCCACCAGACCTGAGGCCACAGAGAGAGACATGAACACACACACACACACACACAGATTCACTTCTAAATCCTATCTCATTTGCAGTATGCTAATGTAGTTTGTGAAATCTATTTGTAACAAAAGAAATGTCCCTCACCAGTAAGTCTCTCCACATTGTCAATCCACTGGTTCTTCATGGTGTCAAAGTGCTCGTACGCTGCTTTACTTCCAGGATTCTTCAACAAGATCCGAGCAGCAGAGGTCACCTGGACATTAACAAACATGTCATGCTTAGACTGTGTATGCCAGGCTCTGACGGTTACATGTTTTAATCAATGTATGCAATCATGCAAATCAGGCACACCAAAACAAACATTAGCACCTGTGGTGTGAGCTCCCTGGCATGTTTCACAGCAGCATGTATGCCCTCGACTGTGCTCTTATTGGCTGTTCCCACGGCAGCAGCCTTCTCTGCTGTCGCCCCAAGCCGACCTGCATGGGCCTCAAAGTTCCCTGCACGCTCTTCAAAAACCTACAACAAACATTAATTGCTATATTGTTCCTCTTTTACATCGGGACGGTGCAGAATAAGTAGAACTGAGGCTTAGAGGATTAATTGCTGTAACAATATTTGGAACCAGCACAGACTTTTGTACGTTACTGACCTCCTGTCTGTTGGGGGCATCAGGGGGAGCAGTTGCAGCCACCGCCAGCAGCTTGATTGGAGTGGTGGTGTCGCTGAAAACATCGGATACTTCCTGGGTCATCACCTCCTGCATGTGCTGCCTCAGGTCCTGGTGGAAGCAGAGAGTGTTGTACTGAGTCCACTAGGTGGAGCTCTGCACCAATACTTTCAATAATAATGACCATGCATGCATTATATACAGTATACAAACCCAGGACTCCATGTATTTTATAGATTCACAATTCAATCCAATGGACATATTCTTGTGCATCACTTTATTCATATTGCCCCAAAGTTTTGCCTGAAACATTTCGCATATTTGGACACATGTTCTTCACCATAATTTAAAATAACCTGTGTGGGTTTGAAATGGAGTTTAAACATGAGCCTTGATTCATTTAAAAATGAATGAATGTGTGTGTTTGTGAGACTACTGAGCTACCTTGAGGCTTTCCTGCAGTTGTACAGCTGTAGCCCGTGCATGAGGAGCCTCAGCTTCGCCTCTGCAGGCCATGTCAGCCAAAGATGTCATTAGAGCTTCTGTTCGGTCGGAGCGTCCAATCATATCCTGTCGATAAGGGCCTAACAGGCCTCCTGCCAGCCTCCTCCCTTCTCCAACCATTCCTCTGATTGCTGCCTGACCTGGGGAGAGACACGGGGCAGAAGTCATTCACACATCACATCTGGATACCCAATGTCTCCTTGGTATTAAAAAAACCCCTGATACAACAATTACAGCTTCTAATTTAGACGTAGATCATCTGAAAATTACAACACATTTTTTGTTGGTAACGTGGTCTAATATAGTATTAGGAATAGAATGTGGTTCATATATCTTTTCTTGTAAATTAGCGAAGAGCATGCTATATTTTGTGGTACATGCTGACCTAATAAAGTTTCCAGGAAGTCATTTTGTGATTAATATCTTAAGTGTTTGGTTATATCTTCTTAGAAAGCACATAGTGGGCAGGTACCTGTGTGCCATTGTAGTATTTCACACTCTGCTCCCAAAAGGAAGCATGCGAGAAAATAGGAAACAATCAAATGACGAAACAGGAACAGGCATCAAACAAAGCATAGAAACAACACAACGCTCGTTGTATGACTAAGAAAGTCAATTTAGTCATTCAGTGATTCAGGCTTGAGATACCTCACTGAGGGCATTTAAGGAAATTACATCATTTTTTAATACATTGAGAAAGGTTAAAAATGAACGTTGAAAGCTGTGGTCTCCTCGGACCACGAACACTTCACATCTTTCAGGACCTCATCCCTGCCAGCTAATCGCAGAGTCCCGCATGCTGCCAGAACCACTTTCACACAATCTCCGTCACTCACATGGGCTGACAAAAGGAACGGAAGGTCAGACTGTTTATTTTTGTACCGAGCTACTACATCATCCCTCCCTGGAGCCGTCATCCAATCCCGCTCACCTACTCCTCTGTCGTCCACTCCGGGGCTGTTCACCCAGCGGAGGGCCTGCTCCATCTTTCCCTCCAAGGTGACGGCAGGTTTGGCTGGTCTCATGTTGGCCACGGCCCGGTTGGTTTTGGACTGCAGGGTCAGCAGCGCCGCCCCTATCTGCTTTGCCAAGGCACGGGCCTCCGGGCTGTCACCTTTACCCCTGAGACAGTAACAGACAGAGAGAGGAGCCACATAGTGTCGCACCATACCCCCGTTAGACACCACCTTAAAGAAAGATAACACTGTCAAAAGCTGATGCCACCGTTTCATCTGTTTTTGTCAACATTCATTTTTGTCTTGAGTAGCCAGAAATAAAGATAAGAAGTTTCTATCATTGGTTTGTACTGGCAGAAAAATATTATTCATACAGTTCCTTAGTATAAAATATGAAATACTTTCTTCGTGTAGCATTTCTTTTGTGGCCTGGTACAGTTAGTCCTTATAAGATTATACAGTGTTTATAATAGCTATCTCTCCTAAACATGAAAATGTATGACAATCCCTAAATTCTTCCTGTGTACTATCACATTCACATTTATCTTTTTTTAAGGTTCACATCCATAGTTGTTGTATGAATCTGGATAACAGCTGGGTCATTTTGTTTACTTTTTGATGTATATCTCTTGTTTCCATTTATGTTCAATACATGCAGTGCAAGTGGAGTACAGAAAATATATATCTAATGGTGACTTATCTTGCCGTGATCCACTGAACTACAGCACCATTTTGTAAATGAACTGTTCAAAACCCCAAAAGCTCACCATCAAACTGCATCAGAAATACATTTCAAATAGGAAACTCAGTGGCATGAACCTTAAATAGAGTGGTATTTTTCATTAAGAGGTGCTAAATTCTGTTCCTCACACTGTTACTGACCCTCCACTTAAATCCCATGACCCCATCACATCATATTCAAACAGAAACATTATGGTAGGACTGATGCCCAGGGTTGACAGACAACAACATATTTTCCAGGCAGGTAAAATATGCCATCTCTCTGTGGCATGAGGTTGCCGTTTGAGCCCAGAAAAGGGGGGGTAAGAATTACATAAAGTGTTTACAAAATGTCATTGGTCATGCATGTGTCAGGAGAGGGAAAGCATACTGTCTGCGTAGCTCCACGAGTCTGGTGGTGAGGCCTGCTATCTCACTGATGGAGCGCAGGATGTCATCCCTCTCTTTGGGGTCTTCACAGAGATCGGCGATGCGTTTAGCCTCTGCTAGTAGCGCTCTGATGTTCTCCTCCCCCTCAGGACCACCGTTAGGATTAGCCAGCCAGGCCTAAAAAATACACATAATATCACGTCACTAAACATGGTATATTTTAAGCATTTAGCTGTTGTTTTTACTAACCACTTGTTTAAGAAGAAATAGAAGAAAAAACACAGACACCGGATAGGAGGAGCTTTCATTTACTGGGGAGAGGGTTAACATGAATTACTGTGTTGTTGTTATTATTGTTGTTGTTTTATCTGACCTGTGCAGTGTCCAGCCTCCTGGCAATGGCCTGCTTGGCATTGATAAGAGCCTCCAGTCTGCGGGCAGCACTGTCCACTTTGCCAAATAACAAGTCTAAGCCCTGTGAGCACTGGCCTGCACGCTGCACACAACCCGGGGTTGGGCCCTGTCCTCTGTCATAACAGAAAAATACACACACACACAGCTGACACATGAAGATAAAATACATTACACAAACACAGGGATGTAAAGAAAACTATTTAACTGACATTCTGTCATACAAACACGCTACCTGGCTCGTAGATCTGCGATCTGGTCAGTCATTTGTCCCAAAGCCTTAGTGGTCGCCAGTATTTCTCTCCTCTCCTTTCCAGCACACAGCTCCCCTACCTTACCAGCTTCATCCAGTATCACACGCAGGGCAACCTCACCGGGGTCTCCTGGGGGACAACGACACGCCACAGGATCACACTGTGGAATAACATCTAAAAAGCTGATTGAGTGTTTCAGCAGAAAACATAAAAAACACAGTTACCTGGTTGTCCATGGGGATCTTTGAGCCAGCTTTTAGCTTGTGACATCTTTGACTCAATCAAAGCCAAATATCTCTTCAAAGCCTCCATATCCTGAGGTAAAGAGAAAACACAGAATTTTGTAAAGCATTGTCAAGACAGCAGTGGGTATACCCATTTACATTATGGCAAGCTGTAAATAAAGATTTGCCAATAATGACCTTTGTAGATTATTTAAATTAATGAATTGCTGTTCTAACAATAATATGCTAAAATAAACTCTGAGTTAAGCCCACATTAAAAGGAAGAGGGTGGAGTTATTTTATATTTTTCTTACTGTCAGCAGAAATGATTGCTCCATGAAAATACCAAAATTAATTTGTTCCCACAACATGGGTCACAAATACAGACCATAGATTCATAAACAAAAAAAGAACGATGCATAATTTTCTTTAATTTTTAAACACTACTCAAACAGGACTAAATTGTGCTTTTATTGGGGTCTACTTACAGCCACGGATTAATACACATTTGCTGTGCAAGTGAGTATTTACAGCAGCAGGACAGCGTATGGGGACTGATTCAACAGAAATTACAGTGCTGGTGTGCGTCTTCCATGTTCATGGTATGTCAGTCTGTGGCACTGTGGTACTTGTTTGTAAGATTAATTCACTTTTGGCTTTGACATTTTTGCATACATTATCAATTATCACCAGCTTTTTCCTTTAAAGTATAAAATCACAGAAATGTATCATTTAATAATAATTAATTTGATAGTGATAATTTACAAACATTTATAGCTGCAAACTTTGTAAAGTTTACAGTGTGTTTGTCAGCCATTAATAAATGGTTACTGGGTTAAAAGCGTTGCAGTCAAACGTACTAAACTGTGAGCGCTCAGCCTGACAACCCAAAAGTAATTTTTATTATGTTTATAATCAATCTGTAAAGCAGTTATACATTCTTTATTTACCATGAATAAAGTCATTTGGTACTACACGGCATTTATGTTGTATTGCAAAGTGGGACCTATAACAGTTTTCAGAAATTCAGTACATTGTACATGTTGTTAAAAATAAGAATTACTGATGATGAAGGGGAACATGAGACATTTAAGAGAGGATTACCACCGCACATCTAAAATATCACAATCTCTTTTATTGCTTCATAACAGGTGAAGTGGAAAAAAGCCTTTTTCTAGCTCAGAGGAGCATGAACCGCTTTAGTGGAGCCGTTCAATACAGCCCATCTATTATGGATGTGTCTGGCCACCAACCAGCTTATTTCTATAATTCATGGCCTGAGGGGAGGACAGTCATCGTGTGCCAGCAGCTTCCACACACACTGACAGTAAGTTCTTATCACAGCTTATACACAGAGTATGCGGTATGTCCACAGCAAACACACACACATACAAAAACACAAACAGACAGATCATTGTCTGAGATAAGTAGCTGTGTGCAGAGGAACATGCAGTGCTACAGATTAGACTAATGAAACAGATCTTAACTTTACCAGTAAATGATCTCATGGCACAGTCTCTAACTGATGTGCCCAAAACATTTCGAAGAGAGTGTATTCTGCCCAAAACAGCGTCCCATATTGTGCCATTGACAGCTCCATCACACAGTAAAGACTAGCAGCACGAGAAGGAAAATACCATGATTGAACATGGATTTTTTTTTTTCTGAAGCAGTTCAAGTAAAAAAAAAGTTATTTAGCTTAAAAACTTAAATAACTGTCATCTGTTTCAAGTCAACGGACATCTAGAGACAAACAGATGCACATATAACAATATAATGATGAACTATGTGTACTGAACATCGTGGTCAGCTAACAGTCAGTGGACTAAAACACGACACACTTACTGTTAAAAACCAGCATGACAGATACAGTATGTAAGCATGAGGACAGATTTCCTTCTCTCACGCACACACACTTGCATGCTGGAAACTGCAGAGGGGGAGAGAAACAGGCTTACCTTCTACAGGGACGAAAAGAATGGAGGAGAAAGGTAAAGAAAGAAAAGAAAAAGAAAAACCAGGAGTTATACTACTGAGCGAAAAGAAAAGTGGAGACAGAAAGCAAAGAGTGAATTTTCTGGAGGTGCTCTCTGTAGCACAGAGGGACGTGTGGATAGAGTGTGTGGCTATGTGTGTGGCACTCCAAAGCAAAGAGTGATTATCTGATTCAGGTATCTATTTAGTTTTTTGGGGAGTAGGGTACAAAATGAAGGAAATCAGAGTTCAAATGAGCAGCACGGGTCGTACCTTATTGGCCCAGGCGTCCTCGTCCCACGTGGTGAGCTGCAAGACTCTTATTATCTCGTTGATTTCAGCGCTCATCTTTTCAAAGGTAAACTTTCTGTTCCTCTCTGCCTCCTCAACGCCGGCACCTTGACTGGTCTTGGTTGCGACAAAAATCTTTATAGCTGAGGACGGAAACACAAGTGTTAATGAGTATTTATTAGTCAAAAAAGATATATGCTCATTAAAGCGACTATTTGTTTGAAAATCCCCAACTTGGACGTCACCTTAATAGCGTATAATCAGTCCAATATTCATCCTCTGTTCTGGTCTCCACTCCCTTCTGAGAGAAATACCTGGCTCTTTACCTGCTAAATGCTCCACTGTGTTCACCAGCTAGCTTCTAACTTGGTATTTCTATGGCTGGGCAGGTAGCGTGGGTACAGTGGGTTTGTCAGAGGTTTTTCACTGAAAACAGCTGAATGCTGCGGCCAAATACCAGCAAGCAATGAGAGTAAACCAAAACACTAAAGTTGTAGGCCGGAGAACCAAAACAATGAGCTTAAAGATGCTAAAATGCTCTGTGGGATTGAGAGAAACTGCAGATTTAGATAATGTATTCACACTCATTGAACATGCATGTTTCGATGTGAAGCTCGCAAAACCTGTGACTGTTTCTCTGCTTTCCTGGTACAGTGTACAGTAGGAGAGAGAGCAGCTAGTGGGCGATGTCTGCGTGTGTGTAGTCTGTCATCCCCAGCAACTAATGACTGTAATTATCAGCGTTGCCATAACAACTGTCGTCACACCCCCCCCCCCATTCACACACACACACACACACACACAGTCAAACATACACACCTGATATAAGAACAGGCAGCAGCTCTTTGATAGTGTTCATGGAGCTGACGAGCATCTGTCTGTGTTCCTGGTGCGTCAGCTCCTGCTGCCTCTCCTCAATCATCTTTGACATTTTGGTCATCCCTGAGGGAAAGAAAGAAACATGTCCAGAATTTATTTTAAATTAGAGGTCACCAAAATCAAACCAACCAGCAGGTAGAATGCAGCAGATGGTTGTGACTTTGGCTTTGGCGTTAGCATCACAGCAACTACGCTGCAACAGTCAGAGGCCGAGGGGCATCCTCCAGTGTATTCTCCAACTGATTAGTACCAACACATCGTTACTTCATGAACGACCGGTCTCATACAATGACAGCATCAAGTCAAGTGTAAGAAAACCTTGGCATCAGATTTCCTGCAGCTCATTATGCCACAGCGCACTGACAACACAGCTGACCTTTTACCTCTGATGATAAATGGTCCTGTTTGCCTGCCAGTGAAAAGACTCTGATCCTTAATCACAGCATCTTTGTGTCAGAGGAGCAGTCAGTTATTAACATAATCGTTTTCAGTCAATGTGTAATGTGGTGGTCCCTTGCAACATGCTTGGTTTGAATCAGGCTGAGGACCTTTGTTGCATTTCTACCATCATTGACTTTAACTTAATTTTTTAATACCAAAAAATAATTGTTAAATGTTATTTTGTTGATGTAAATGCCTGCAGTGTATATCCTCAAATAAATTTTGGACTGGAGCTCTTCCAAAAAGACTTTTGAGTCTCAGTTTTAGTCAAACTGCATGAATCTTCACCACTTGAGTGACATTTTAGGGACCAAATGGGGTCGTTCTAACGTTTAAAATGGCAGTGTATTTAAAAAGAAGGCTCCCGCTGACCTGGTCCCAGGTTCTTGGTGTAAGTGATGAGGTCCTCCATGGTCTCCACCACCTCAGCTACTGTCAGATACTCTAGGATACCTTTACACACGCGAATTATCTTACGCACCTACGACACAACACAGACATAATCACAAGCAGATGAGAGCATGTATACAGGCATGAAACCAAGGCTGCTAGTGATGATTAGAGACAAACTTCTTTATTCTGAGACCAAAATTCAAAATTCAATTCATGAGCTTTTCTTGACACCCAGTTCTTTGTGTGTGTATGTGTGTGTGTGTGTGTGTGTGTGTGTGTGTGTGTGTGTGTACAGTCTTGTGATCTACGTCTTGTGACTGTGAGAAGTTGCTCTTTCAAAAAGGAGGCAAGTGATGAGACATGTTGAGCATTATCACGTGCCCAATGTGACTCCACTTATGGGTTGCCATCAAACTCACACACACACACACACACACACACACACACACACACACACAACGCAGGCTGGTACATACCATATCCTCACACACATACAGACGCACAGAGCCAGCCACACACACAAACGGTGAGTTATGACAGAGGGAAGTCATTTGATCTCACTGATTAGATCTGGCTGCATCTGAGACTCCATTACAGACTTGCTCCGAGCTAAGTTCCTCCCTCCTCTGTACAGCTATATAAAGCTTTATTTCCCTGAAAGATACCACACCTCTGAAGTAAGAGTGGTTCTCAGGACACACACATGGATATAAAGAGGAAAACACAAACACACCTCTGCCTCATCAAAGGTAAGGAGCAGGTCGGATGTTCCAGACAGTATCCCTCTGGATCCATCGATCAGGTAATCTCGTGCAGGAACAGAGTATGGATCTGCCTTTAGCATCTTAGCCGCCTGGACGAGCTTAGAGCTTGAGTTCTCCACCCTAAAAAAAACACTGCTGGCTTAAGACAAGCAGTCAGGGTTAAACCCATCATATGCATGTACCAGTAAAAGGAATTAATAATCTCATCTCTCATTCATCTCATCTCTACCAAAGAAACCCATCTGCCACTCGGTTAAAGAAGCTGCTCTCCTGGTAACAAGGTGCACACATAGGGAAGAGTGTTGTGCACCAAATTTAAAGAGATTTTTCTGTGTAGTTCTGCATTTGAAAGTCTGTCCTGAAAGAATGTCCCCGCCCCATTAGCACTGCAAAACCTGCTGTCAATAATGCTTTAGGCAAAGTTTTGGGCTTTCATTTTCTAACTTGAATTGCCCACTCCTTATGGATCAATGACTGATAAGCTGAAGGTGATTGATTTTAAGAGCACTTGAATAAAGACAAGTCCCTCCTCCTTCTGACCCCCATTGGTTAGGGTATCGATGGCTGTTGGTTCACCTATATTTAGGCTGGTTCACATTCTCACACGCCCCCTCCTAAGCCCTGTGAGTGAGATTTATGGTGTAATGCCCCGTGTGTGTGTGTGTGTGTGCGAGTTGGCCTGAGAGAGCAGTGTGTGGATCTGCATAAGGTCTGGACCCTGTTTCTTTAATTGGAAAATTGAAAATTGAAAAATAAGCAACGGCAGGAAAGGCAATCAGGGAGAGAACAAACTGGAAACTGATTATTTTAAATGGACAGTAAAAGCATCAACATACACACAAGTGCACCACATACAGGCGAGCAAACCCGGCCTGATGTCTAAGTCGCATGGATTGCTGAGTAGCAGCTCTCAGCCGGCACCCAGAGTTCATGTCAGCTCTTTGGATGCAAGCTGGAAAACAACAAACAGCCGCTCAGCGATCTGGATGTGGGAGCCGGACAAGTCACCCGGGCCCGTCCTCAGAAGTGGCTCTTTGTTGCAGCTGGGAACGCAGCCACGTTTCCTAACATTAAATCGGCTGGAATCCTCTTTTTCACAAGTTCTCTGTCTGCTGAGATAAAGTGGATCATTTCCATAATTTTGTCAGTGGGTATTTGTGTGAGCGACTGTGGGTGAGAGAGACACAGAGAGGGAGGTACACAGAGAGCAGCGCTTCAGAGACAGACTTACTTAATGAACGCAGGAGGCATGTCTCTCTTCATCAGCTGGTCCTCAGTGGTTTGAACTGTCTCCTTCCCCACCTGTAACACACACAGGTGGACCATTTATTGCATCATCACTAGCTGCAGCAAGACAGGAAATTGTATTCAAGTGAGCACTATTAATAGTGTGAGGGGTGAACGGGTGTGTATCAATTCACACCTATTTCAAACATGCGTGCATGTCATATCTTTCAAGCTTTGAGGGGACGCAGCTCGGGCTCTGGTTGACTCGGCCGTCTGCTGTTCTACATGAGGGCAGGACGGGGGAAAAGACATTCATGCTGCTCTAATTTGACATAACTCTTGAGATCAAGCACCCGTATGTGGTCAGGCACTGGAGGTCTGCAGTGCTGATTTCATCTGGTCATCAGCATAGCGTCAATGATGCAGAAAATGTTTGCTAGTAGTGTAATCATTTCCCACATTAAATCAGGCACAAATGATATTCGGGACCTGGTAAAGGTTAATGCACATGTTTTCTTTATACTGAACAAACTGAATGTGACAGTAAAGACTGTGAGTATGGATTTTTTTTTACTTTTTCCTCTGTCTGTGCCCCACAAGGTATTCTTTCTAAATGTGATATGATGCTATTTTGCAGTCAAACATTTCAATGCCGTTGACAAACAAAAATAAATATTTATATCCTGTTGTGCATGTTATTGTGTTAAGCAATTCTTATTTCATATTCCTCCAAAGCTACATATTGTTGCCGCAACAGAAGTCAAAATATGGACAACTATGTATTAATATTGTTAAATCTTATTTTATTCTGCCTCTTGACATTATCTGCTTTGACTTATCAATCAGCAAACCTCAGCTGTTGATTGTTTGTCATTTAGGTATCATTTAGTTTCTGTTTTTCTGTTGCTTACTGTTATTTCTGTTCTGCCTAGATTTGGTTTTCTTTCTGTTGAGGTGAGATATTTAACATCCCTGGGACATAAATAAAGTCACTTAAAAATAGGGAGAAAGTGATAGTGAACTGCACACACACACACACAAACACACACACACAGCAGGGTGAAACAGCTCACTTCTGCAGATGTTTATATATAGTGATGCAGCTGGCCAGAAAATATGCATGTGTCTGAAACACTGACTCTTCACACACACACACACACACACACACACACACACACACACACACACACACACACACACACATTTGAGATGCAATTACAGTGAGATGATGAAATCTGTCTTTTTCTACTGCGCTGATGAAAGTCAGTTAATAGACTTTCTGGCTCCAGTGACACAGGAGGCAGCCGTCACACAGCGCGTTCAAATGGCACAAATTGACCAACAGAACACTGAGATCCAACCAGACTGCTCTTCACGTGTGACTTATGTTCTGATTTTACATAATATTACAATTATAGACATTTATGCTCCTGTAGACTTCTCCTTTTCTGGCCATACGCTGTGGCTCGTAAAAACAAAAATATAGCAAGAAAAACATGTGAATTTCTCTTGGAGATTAATAAAGTATCTATCTATCTATCTATCTATCTATCTATCTATCTATCTATCTATCTATCTATCTATCTATCTATCTATCTATCTATCTATCTATCTAT
>JAVQJD010099733.1:0-23494 GCA_036023655.1 Nannoperca australis | reverse complement strand
TCTCTCTCAAAGTAGAAAAGGACAAAAATCCAGAGGCAAAAAATGACATTAAACCTCCTGAAAGGCTCCACAGAGATTATTGTTTGAAAATACCAGTTCTCCCAGAGCCCCCTTTCCTTTCCCTGAGATCTCTCTCTCTCTCTCTCTCTCTCTCTCTCTCTCTCTCTCTCTCTCTCTCTCTCTCTCTCTCTCTCCCCTTCCCTTCCTCTCATTTTCTTTCAGCTGAGAGGTGCTGACAGCCCAGACACAATAATCCAGCTCTGCTGTGGAAGCGCCACGGTGGCAGCGGTGCTGTGCAAAAGGTTTCCCACGTATGGCGCGAGGGCAAAGCGCGGTGTCACGCCGTGGCGGCTACAGGCAAAGGGGGCCAGCCACCAGTTACAAAAGGGCGCCACACTGTGCCGACTTGACATCTCCGGTTGGAACTGTTGTCACCTTCTCCATTAGTCAGCTCCTCGGCTGGAGCAGAAACAGAGAGGAGGGGAAAGCCTTGCTGTCAAAGGGCTCCTTTACTTCTGATTTTATCTCCACCAGGCACAGAGGAGGCTTCCTCTTTGATCACAGCGCTATCATCTGAAGCACCGAACAAAGGTGTGTACCTGGTAACGCATTAAGCCAGTAACTTGAAGACTGTATTGGTTAAAAACAAAACTAAAGCACAACTGTGAAATAGTAACCTAATAAATAATTTAGACTCCTTTATCATATCCTTGAGCAGAAGTGATAAACAAGCGTCTCTCCTCATTCTTTCCTACCCTCCCTTCGTCTTTTTACCCCACTATAAAAAGCTTTCCTCGGGTTACTGTTAAAAATCCCGTGGAATAACAGAATGTGCCCTCTCCACTCTAAGTGCTGCATGGCTGCATATTTCCCTATCAGCCCACCCCCTTTCCCCAATCTGAAGGTACATCCGGGCTGGCAGGGCTTTTGAAAAAGATGACTAGGAATGAGGAATAGACAAAGACATGTATGTGTCTGGTTTCACCCGGAGGCCTTTATCTCAGTTTCTGTCCCGGTGCCTCGTCTCTGGGTTTGAAAACATTCAGAAACCAAACGCCAACTTAACGCTACCAGGGCTCCTGGAAAATTAACTAGCAGTGACATGTTTATTTTTCGCAGGACAATGAGCGATCCTCAGCATCCGACACGACCACTTCGTTATTGTGTTATGTATTGCAACTAGCTCTCTCGCAAACAATGAGACACTAAAGGCATCAGAGTGCCTCCTTTAAACACACAGTGGCTCTATTCATAACAAACAGGATCCAGTTGTTTCAGGCTCTCATTCACCTCTCTTAACCTAAGCATGTTTGGAACTGCTCGCCTACAGGGCGTCTCTCAGTTCACACAATGCTAATATCACAAACAGGGTTACAGGGAACAAGCGGCCTGTAACCCAAGCCCGTCTGCCTCCTTCGGTCGGACACGCTGTCCTATCCATCACTATCTACCGCACAACACTCATTCCCACCGCCGCCGCACTGTTGCCAGTCTATTTCATCCCGGTCCCAGGTGGGCCTTTAAGAGTCAAATGTCAGGGGCCGGGCTCCAGCCAGATACGTAATGAATATGAAATGATTCAGAGGGGTTGTGGGAAAGAGAAGTGAGTGGCGTCCAGACAGACCGAGCTCCTCTGTCACTAAGTGGGTCCAGATTGAGCCAGGCTGAGCTGGGCTGGGCCAGGACGACGTGAGGGAAAACCAAAGGGGAGACGGTTCAAAATATAGATATCTACAGTTACTTTAATAAATCAAGACATTTAGACATCCTCCAAACTTGCCCCTGTGTGCACCCTGGGGCCTGTTAAAGATACCAACACCAGGTTTTATGAAAGCCAGCCAAATAAGGACTCCAGCTATTAACCGCAATGAGATCATTTGAAACACTCAGGCATCTCTTCTATCTTAGGAGCTAACTTGTTAAAAGCAGTTGTAGCAGAGGGGGCTTTGTTTTGGTGAGCACAAGTAAATAAGGGAAAGTTCGAGTGATTCAGAGCTACGTCTTCTTTCTTGCATGAAACACAAACATGAGCTGGTGCAGAGCGTTCCCCCCCTGCACCTTAGTTAACAGCGCTGACTGAGACGGCAGCAACATGGTGCTATTTTTTGCCCAGACGGCAGGAGAACTGCCAGGCTCTTGTATTTTTAGCATACTAACCTCTACCCTATTTTCTCGGCTGTCCCACTCTCTAAATAGGAGGGCATTCCACTGCTGTGTGTGTGTGTGTGTGTGTATGTGAACTACTTGGAGGTGTACAGAGTTGTCATCCATGTGATGTTAACACAGATCCCCAAAGGGAGACTAGGGATGGATGTTTTGGCGGAAGCAGCAGCAGCATCCTTGTGCTTTGGCCTAGAGCTAGTGTCCTGAGAGGGAGTGTGGCAGACTGCACAGGAGAGGCAGAGGCAGGCAGTGGTGCTCAGCAACTGATGAAACAAGGCAACATTCCATGTAATCACTCTATATATAGCGGATGCCGGCAAAAGGGGGGGTTGGAGGGCAGGAAATCTTGTAAAATATGAGGAAAAATTAGGGCAGACGAGCATTAAAGATTAATTGTGACACTGACTGCCCGGCTCAGACTTGCCATGCAGAGAATGCAACCATGGAGATGGGAAACGGAGAGGGAGAGAGAGAAAGGAGTCACTTTGGGAATGAAAATGCCACGCAGATGAATTCTGGGGTGATGAATATCCCCGGTTCAATACCCCAGATGAATTTATGTGTGTTCCATTATGAGAGGGTGGGGATGAAACATGGAGATAGGGCGGAGAGATGGGAAGGGGAGCGAGAGAGAGTGTGTGCTGGTGAGCTAGCCATGCAGAGCCCATTGTGAACAAGCCATCTGTAGAGATAAGTAAAAAAGTGATTACAACAGGCCCAGCTCAATTTCTGACAGTTGACGCTTGACTGCCCCCGTAGAGCAGAATTGATTTAAATGAAGAAGCTATGAATATTTTAGAGGGTGGAACCCCCTTTAACCTGAACTGTTTCGATCTCCCTCCCACCCCCTGTGTGTGTGTGTGTGTGTGTGAGAGTGTATATAGCAGGACAGACTGTTATTAATGATAGTGAAATGATGGCCCTATGTCACAATGTCTGCAATCAGCTGCCTTCTTTAAGCCCGGATGAATCAATGACACTGCCGGGATCTTTTGTCTGCCCTGCGTTGCTCATCAAAGGGGGCTTTGCAGTGAACACCAACCCTTGTTAGGGGATTTAGCGTCAATTAAATTTGGTGTACAGTACACTCTGACTGATGCCTCCGGCTAATCTTCTCCACAAACAAGCTGGGGCCCATCGGTAGGTCTGTGCGTGTGTTCACAAAAAAAAAAACTGCCTAGACAAAAAAATATGCCGTCTTTCTGACACATTCAATATGGAATGACGCTGCAATATGCCACCCCCAGGAGAAAAGAAAAGTTGCCAGTCAGCTATAGCATTGTTGTGGCCAACAGCCAGTTGCTCCGCCAATGTTCAAGGTGACGGGCCACACCCAATCATTACGTCTTAAAAAAAAAAAAAAAAGAACGAAATAAAAACTGAAACAACAGGCACTATCCAATAAAAAAAAGTTTCTATGTTGCTCCCAGTAACCTTGTGGCATGGTTACCATCCCATTCCGAAAGCATCTCCATTTAGGAAACGATAAAATTCGCATTAAAAAAGGGCATCGCAGCAACAGCTTTCAAGGTTGGTGGCATGGTGGCATCCTGGGAGCGAGTGATGGCAGGTTGTGAAATGCTGCCCTGCGGCCTTTCCCAGGAGAGCGGCGGCAGCAGTGTTGAACTCCCTTCACCCCTTTGTCATTACAAACATACCTTGATGACAAAATGTGTTATTGATGTTCACCTGAAGGTGAAAGCAGGTGTGTTTCTGTGGACATACTGATCTCTCACTCACACACACGCGCACACATTCTCGTCCAGGCTACTAAATCACTGTCGCCATCGGCTGAAAAGGGTTAGGCAGACGTGGCGCAATAAGGAGCCTGCCTGACGCTTCCCTGCCCTGGAAGAACAGGGGACCTTGCCTCAATGCTGTTCATCCATCTTGCCAGTTCCATCAAGTTGGGATCAACAAAGCCTCGGGAGCAGGGGCCTGTTCCCTCATCAGCCTGTCCATGAAAGCACCGAGGTACATGTACGTTCAAGTGCCCACAGAAAATAATATCTCAGGGACTTGGCACTGACATTGAGGGCAAAAACTGCAGTTCAGGAATATTAAACCCTAGGATTTGCATTACTGCTTTATGTTGAAGTCACAAGCTGTGTTTTATTAGAGTTGTAAGCAGCTTTGCCAAGAAATCCTGAGTGGATTGATCAAGAAAATCAAATTTGGTACATTATGTTCGGCCTTCATGGATGACCTTTTCTCCAGCTGTTTACAGCAGCAGCCTTCCTCCAATGTCAGAAACCAACAGTGCGCCGGCCAATTCTGATTGGGGACGGGATGGGCCTCTCTCTGTTTACGCTCTGTTGTTCGTGTTTTCCCCAAGACTCAGCACACGCTTGCCAAAGAAAATCTGCATATATAAATAAAAGGGGGGAGGAAGTGATATTCGCGGTTCTTTCGCAAGGCCAACACCAATCTGCTGGCCCGCACAAAGTCCAAACACATCACCCACGGTGTTCCGTGTTGCTGCCTATCAGCACAAACAATTAGGGGCGCTCTCGCTGTGCCGTCTGATGTCGCAGCCTCTCAGAAAGCCAAAAGAAAAACCACATGGGTTTGCGTTTCACCAGCAAAACTCAAACTGTCTTGCTTTTTTTTTTTTAAATAAAAATAAAAAAAGATCCACTCCAACCAACCTCCCCCTTCATCACTGCCCAAAATTGCTCCTGCTCTTACAGTCCGTCGCGCCGAAAAAACTATAAAATACCATCTGTTTTTTCTTGGGCCTCGTCTCCTGCTAGGCAAAAGGACTTCCGCACTTAAATACCACATGAGTCAGATTAAGCTGCTAGTCACTTGCCCCCCCCCAGACACACAGCGTTCCTGTCCAACAGCCCACTTGTCAGGCCCTGCCCTCAGAAGACAAACTAGCTAAAGCTCACCCTTCTCTTTGCCTAGTCTACTCTCTATGGAAATCCCCGGTGACCGCTTTCTTTCGTACTGCGGACAGCCTGAGAAAAAAAAACAAAGAGCAAGAAGCCCATGCACTGGTGAGCATTTGAGCCCACCCCATGCATTCCCTTTCTGTCATACCAACATTTTTGTGTGTGTGTGTGTGTGTGTGTGTGTGTGTGTGTGTGTGTGTGTGTGCGTGCGTGTGTGACAGTCATGTGAACAAGGCCATGCACATTCTTTCATGCATGAGCCCGTAATTGCTGTAAGGATTCTGACAGGCACTCGGTGAAAAATCAAGCACATTTAATCTTTAATCTGAGACTTTTCACCATAAAGATTCAGCCTTTCTGCTCTGAAAATAACCAGATTGTAAGCGACAATGTTGACACCTCCTGTCACGGGGCAAACCTGCGCTGACAGCAGCCGGATGCAGCCCAGTATGGCAGCATCTTTAAAAGAACAATGGGATCAGGGATGGAGCGTCCATATGATTGGTGCCCAGCCACTTGTCTAGGAGGCCATTTACTTTAGCAAAGATGTCATTGAGTGCACACTCTTAAAGCCAGAGAGCTCGTCTGTAAAGCCTGTAATGAATAGTTAGATCCAATGTGCAGAGGTTGAAAAAACAAGAGGACCAAAAAAGGAAGGGGGGTAAAAAGAAAAATGTTTAGCTCCACCAGCAATCTGTTTCTAAAAACCACGTGCAGAGCATAACATACCATGAGACTAGTGTGTGTGAAGTTTGTATTTTTAAAAAGTCCAGAAAAAGATGATGCGAGCAGATGTTTTGGGGATTGTCTCGTGCTTTTGAGCCCGACTGGTTGGGATTCCGGCTTAAGAACTCCAGGTGAATAAAAGAAATATTGCTGTGTTTCGTTCGTTTTGTTTTCGACCCCTATGATCCAATAAGCCCCCGAGCCACATGATGACACTAACGGATGTTGTGCCTCTCTACTCAAACCCCCCTGGATGTGCACTAAATGTTTTATTACATTCAAGCAGTAAGGCAAAGAGCAGCTATGCTACCCCCCACCCACACACACACACACACACACACACACACACACACACACACACTCCCCCCCGCACCTCCGTTGAGCAACACAATGTGGAGTCGAGTAAGGGATCAGAGGTCTTTTCCTGGGCCAAACCCCCAAAGTCTCCCTCAGATGAGCTCACATGGTTTGAATCAATGCCTGCCACTAAAACTGTTTAGCGGGCCAGTTCGATAAATACTATCAAGCTCGCTGGATATCTGCTTTGAAAAAAATGGACGCGGCTTGTCCTCACGGTTGAGAGGAATTTCTGACCTCATCTGACTTGGATAAACAAGCAGTGAAAAGGAGAGAGAGAAACTACAGCGCAAACATAACTGTTTGGAGTGCTTCTGTTGTTGCTGCCAAACATCAGAAATTCCTGTTTAAATTTCCTTTTGTCGTCTGTTCGTATAATCTTGAGACGAGGAGGAAATTGGCCCTTAAGAGCCTGTGGAGATTCCTGCCATTTACACTCCTTCAGCTGTGAAAGACAACAGAGCTACCTCTTCTATAAAGGCCCAGTTGAGCTTTGTGCTGTGCAGCCCCTTTGAGGTAAAGAATGGGAAGGGCCTCTGTGATACTTTGTTGTTGCAATAAAACTCTCTCTTATTGCAGCAGATACCGTATCAATAAACTGAAATCTCCCATGACTGGCGGTGGTTACTCAACCTAAGAAAACACCAACACCAAACACACACACACACACACAGACTAAATCACTTATCCAAACTAAGTCTTACTGAGATTTTAAAAGCCCCATCAGACACTCACGTGCTATTTTTAGACATGGCTGAAAGCCTGTCATGCTCACTCCATGGCACATGAGCCTACATATATTAATTTCTGGTAACATTTATTTGAATTAAATGATGTATTCTAATATTGCAATGTGCATGTCCTAACAGAAAATGCTAAGATTAGTTTGTGATTTAAACAAACTGTATAATCCGATTGTTAAGAGCACGCCATGTTCTCACTGAGTCCCCAGAATAACTACTAAATATAAATCACTGGTTTAAAATACATTTAATTAGCGCAGGGCCTGGTTGGGACATTAAACAGACAGGACTGTCCAGTTGAGGCCGTGCTGCTCAGGAACTGTGGCCCGTGGGTGCAGCTATCCAGATTACCAGAGGAGCGTAGGGGGGGGGGGCGGTAATAACACTGGCAGGAAAGTTTGATCTGATTAACGCTGGCAAGCCTTGCAAAACCTTGTTTGTATCAAGTGCATATTTCGGGAACGCCGGTGCTTTGGATAACGTGGCCTGGATCAAAGCGCCGCGGTCTCGCCGAGGCTTCCCGGGAAGAAGAAAAAAACCCTCCCCAGCCTGGGCGCACACTGAGGCGGGGAAGAGAGAGCCGAAAGTGGGTCAAGTATATATAATGCAGTTATGGAGCGCGGTGATGGCGACAACATGCAGCGCTGTTTGGCACATATTTTGGGGGTTAAATAATTGAGATAAAACAGGCTGTAACGCGGGAATAAAAGGCCTTATAATAACGAGTTCAGTCGCAACTGTCTTGTGATAAATACATTTAAAAAAAAACATATTGGGAATCACGCCCTTTATACAGGCCATAAACACATACACAGACACACGCGAGCACGCAGGCTTTAACTTCCCCAATTAGTGAATTGAAGTTGAGAAGGCAGGAAAAGGCACCTACAGTGATTGGAGCCGTTCCAGTGCTGGTTTCTGATGGACGTGCTGTAGGGATGGGGCGCTCCCGGCACCAGTCCCTTCTCCGGGATCAAGCATCCTCTGCTCTGGTTGTAGTAATCCATCATTAAAAACGGGTTCGGGCTGGGATTCAGTCCCACAACGTCCACGCTCTCATACATCATACGGAGCAGGACGACAGCAGGGGATTATTATTAAAAAAAAACAAAAAAACTATGATTGTGGCGCACGCAGGAACGCAGGAGCCGTGTGGTTTTCAGCTCGCCACCAGCAGAAGTAGACCGGGGGGCCAGACGGGAGGGGAAGCTGCATGAAAATCAAGGGGAAAGTGATAAATCCAAACACAGCGGGAGCATCGGAACATTTGGCATCCTCTTATAGCGCCGTGTCGATCGAAACCCGAACCAGAACCGGGGGAGGGAATCGCCTAATCGGCTGCGCTCAATTTGAAAACGTAATTTAGACGAACAGTCTGCATGGTGTCCGACGCAAGAACGCGGCGTGGGATTTTTTAATCAAAATCAAAATCAAAAATAAAGCGAGAACGACCCGAACAAGTTCAGCAGAACGTATCGGTCCGTTCCTTTCGGCCTCGCTCAAACAGAGAGCAACATACACGGCTGTATCCACACCATGAAGAGGAGAAGAACCCGAATTAAATCCTAAAAAGAAAAAAAAGAAAAAGAGAGCGCGCGTCTCCCAAGTCCGTGTCCACGACACGAGGGGGGAGGGGGGGTGATCAGTGGGGTGAAAGCGCAAATATCAGAGAGGGAATTCCTTCTATAGTTGCAGTTCGTCCTTTCGGGTTGCACGGTGGGTTGTCCCGTTCGCGACCGCCGTGGGTGGACTCCTGTCAGCCCCCGTAAATGAACCGGTCTCCCTCCGTGCGGCGTGGCCCTCGTCAGACGCTGCTCTCAGAGATCCAGGTTCGCACGAACACACGCGAGCCCGCCGCTTGTTTGTGTTTTGGAGAGCGAAGCCTAAATCGTCCCCACGCCAAATCGTGCGGCTATCATGTTCTGCAAAAAAATGTGACAAGCCACAGCAGCTGAGGGCTTTGGCTCCACCTCCACTAGGCTCTCTCTTTCTTTTTTTTCTTCTTCTCCTCCTTCTCTCCTCAGTTTCTTTTCATGCGTCGCTCCTCCTACGTTTAACCCCTTCGGGGACTTCACCGCGGATCTCCCTCTGTCTAAGCCCGGGCCCTGCATGGGACTGCGGGGGGGGGAGCCCGCCGCCCTCTCTCAAATGTAGGTGCGGGGGCTTTAAATAGGAATGTATCTGAGGACCTGATTAAGTTATATAAGTTCAGTAATGACACTTTCATATCTTTGCACAGAGTTCACGGACATAATGAGCGCAGCAGCGGACAGTATATCTTGCTCTTTTCCTGGAAGTTCCCCTCCATGTTCTCACTCTTCATTTGGGCCCCTCCTTCCAACTAACCCTTTCCCCCCATGCTCTCATCACTCCCTACCCTCCGATTTTTTTCTCCCCCAGCCCTGTCTCCCTAATTTGCCTAATGCTATGCAGCTGAACTTTTCCTGAACCCAGGGAAGTAGGCAGCCTCACCTCCTGGTGACCCACTGGCTGACTCGGATTCGCCTTTCTGGCTCGCTCTCATCCCACATTATTCAAGATTTCCCACCTTGTACACTCTGTGCAACACCATTACACTTTTCCTCGAGTGCTGCCCAGAGAGGCGCCTCGGCTCACCCAGCACACATAAAGCAACAAAAGTGGCAAAGTCACCCAGTCGTGGTAACTGACACTGAACTTTTCTCACAGCTTAGTTACAGCAGAGTTCAGGAAGTGTTTTTTTTTGCACCACCTCCCTAATAAAATGTTACCCCACCTTTCTGCAACATTCCATGCGACATTGTTGCAACTTGTTATGCAAACAGTCATCCAAAGCTATCACAGCAGAACTACAAAGGCACAAATATTTCCTTTTCAAAGTCATGTTTCAAAGTCAAGAATATAGCATCCAAACCCTTCACAAACACATCAGCAGTCACATGCTGACAGGGAAACTGAACATTGACCTGTGATTGTCATGTGAGCAGACAGCTGCTGGCTCAAGTTGCCTGATATTGCCCAGTGGTAGAAATGAAGGCCAAACACCCAGTAGATGTGATTTTGCTAGAGAACACCTCACAGTATGTTTTTTTTTCCCCTCGACACTGGTCAGATTGAGAATTTGGCTCGTTTGACCTCATTGTGAAAAACATCACATGTTTTATCATTGACTGGGATGTCACAGACAAGGTTAAGGGCAGTGTCTGAGCTACAGATCCTGACAACTTGTCTGACAACACCGTCATCTTGTGGACATTTTTCTACTGATTTGGTATCTCGGTGTGGATGTGAAACTTTTAAAAACTGACCTGTGTGGACAGAAAACATTTGATGCTTAATAATGTGGTTATAGCCAAAACCCTGTGTGACTCGCCGCTGCCTGAACAATACCTTTTCCAACCCCCACTTTCCCTACACCTGAGCCACGGGCCACAGCTGGGTCTGACCAACACCGTTTTTGAGAGGGATTATCTGCATGGAGCCTGGCAGGGGGGCTTGGCCTGCTCCGCCCCCACTGAGTGTGACACTTATTTAATGCAGGCCCCAGTGTGTTTACCCTGCCTGATAAGAGCCCAGTGTGCAGGCCTGGGCCGAGGCGACCCCTTGCCTGCATTGATAGCGCAGCCACACATTCCTTGACAGGATTAGCCCTATGAGTAATGGCTGTCAGAAAATGCTAATTTTCCAGGCTCTGTTTTCTTTTCCAAGTGGAGAGCATTCATCCTCGGGTAATACCCTGTGATAGCATAGAACGAGCTAAGAGATAACGGACTGTTGATCATTGCTTATTATGGAGGGGGAGGGAAGAATACAAGATTAGACCTGAAATAAGTCCTTTCCCCGTACCGTTCTAACATTTATTTTTAAACCAAAAAGTCACTTTGTCATTCTCTGAATATATTCAGGTGCGCAAGATAAAATAAATGTGGTATTTTTTTTTTTAAGGAACAGAGGATGTATTAGATTACGTCAATGGAAAAAGAAGTGCTGGATTAGGGCCAGGTGGTGTCCAGTTTGTACGTGGGAGTGACTCAAACAAACACACACGTGCATACATAGGAGTACAAGTGCTCATACACACACTTGACAATGAGGTGCAGCCAATGTAGGGGAAGTCAGAGCGCTCAGTGGTCTCGACTGCATCTTCATGACTGTGTAAAGTCCAGGTGGCTGCTCTTGTTCCAGCATCAATAAGCGCCAAAGTACTCAGGAGGCAAGCAAAGCCAGACAGAATGAGATTGTGTCTCTTCAAAGTGTTGCTGCACAAAGTCCAAGCAGGCCGATGGAGGTGCCTGACTAAAGCACCATTCAGAAGTGGAGGCTTTGCAGAAACAGATGGTTATGCAAGTGCGAATAATACAGGGATGCAACGAGCGGTAAACGTAGCGTCCTTGATTCGGAGCAAAGCCGGAACTGAGAGTCCAGCGGAGAGATGGGGGAGAAGGATTTTAGGGCAATTTAAAGAGTTTTATGGGCAAAGGCGGAGAGGAGATTGCTGACTGGACCTTGAGGGTGTCAAACTATTTTTACTGCCCCCAGTCTCTTTCTTTCTTAGCCCAATCAGGGCTGTTAGGAAGCAGTAAAACTTGCTCCTCTGGCCATTCCTCCCCCAAAGAGATGTCCAGGCCTCTGTCACGCTGTGAGGCAAAAACATGCTGTCTGCATGTCAGCAGCGTTATTCCACAATTGTTATGATCAGCGCCATAATCCCCTCCACCCCCACCCACCACCGGCATGGTCTGTCTCACCTGGGTACAAGTCGGCGTGTGTTTGTGTGTGTGTGCACTCGCCGAGGTGCATGTTTGCTTTTAAGTCTACCTGAAACTCCACCGACCTGTTACCACTCCGTTCCCCTCACTGCCGTTACGGTTTCTGTGTGTGTGTGTGTGTTTGTTTGCACAGCTGGTTTTGCGCAGCCTGTACAGGCAGCACCAGCCAAACCCAACAGCTGTGCTTCCCGACAGCGAGCCAATGTGTAATGAGGGCCCGACCCTTCGATGTGAGAACACGCTGCAGTTATCGATGAACACTGCACCGCTTTCACCTCCTTTCTGTCAATCTGCTGGACACACACACACACACACACACATACACACAAAATCAAACTGTTCTATAGATCACTACATCAGTGCTTTGCTATCCTCAGTGTATGTATCTGTGTGTCTTTTCTAAGAAGACCCTCTTAGTAGCTGCAGGGATTTTGTGAAAGCTACCCCCTTCCCACACACACACACACACAAACACACACACCCGCCACCCCAGTCATTATCTCTTTAATGCCCCCTCTGACAGCAGATTCCAGCATTTATGGTACCGGCCTATATCTGCCCATAAAGCCTTTTATTGTTTAGCCCAGCTCTATGGTGGCCGTAACCTGGTTTTCCCATTTTTTATGGGGACCTTCACTATATCACAAGGGGGAGGACAAAGCTGCCCACCATCGGTGTTTACCAAAGTATGCCCTACTCATAAATCCATCATGGCCGGCGGCTTTCTGGAAATACCTCAGCAGAGGGAGAGAAAAAGAGAGAGGCGGGGGGGGGGGAGGCATAGCTTATTGTATAGCTTGTAATCGGCCACACTCTACTACGGCCTTGAGTTAGAGAGTCCATCTCCACAATGATCATTAGGTCTATGTTCCTTCGCACTGAGTCCATCACTCACCAAATCAAGGGAACATTGCTATAGATGTTACCCTGGAGGGAGGATATCTCAAAATAAGTCATCCCGGACTTGGAATGGCCCCCATTAGCTGTCAGAAGCAGGGAGATGTTTAGTACATGCGGTTGGACCCGCCGCTTATTCTATTAAGAAAGACAAGAGGGATGGAGAATGAAACACAGAGACAAGGAGCAACTAAGAGGGCAGGAGGATGAGAGAAGAGACTGAAAAAAAGGTTGGGGAAGAGCAAAGAGGATATGCAGCTGGGATAAACAAATCAATGGGCTGTGGTCAAAAGAAGAGAGCAGATGGATTTACAAATATGAGTTTGGCAAGGTATTTTCTAATAATGAAAAGATCGAGTGGGCTAGTGACATCTGGACGAAAGACAACTGTGTACATTTAGGAAGTAGAAATTATGGTTCTGGTAGAGGCGTTCTCTAATATTTCTCTAACTCGAATTTGCAATTTTGTACCAAAACACGTAAACACACACACACACACCAGCTACCTACCAAACTAACTAAATAGTAAGAAGCAGGCACATAGTTGGGTATGTGGAGGCTAAGAGATGCTCCAGCAAAGCACAGAGGGAGAGGAGGAAAAGCAGGAAGAGGACGGCAGCGGCTGGCAGAACCAGGAGCTCGGTCCACATCTCTACTCTGCCGAAACTTGCAGTCACTGATGCAATTACAACTTGTAATTACAAGCAGATTTTGCCCTTGTTGTCTGATTCTCCGCCTAACAGAGGTCTTAGGCACTGCTGTCTGGGTGTCGACGCAACGTGTTTAAGCTCTGTATCACTCACACTGCTTTCTCTCTCTCCAGGTTTCGAAGTGCTGCAGAGGGCCGAGTTCCCGCTTTTCCATTCAGAAGTGTGATGCTCAGGGTGGCCTGCAGGGATATGAGCGGAAGTGTGGGTGGAGGGGTGGGGGGGTTAGTGGTTCGCTTTAAGTGGATTGCCCTCGGTCTTGTTGTGCCCAGCCCAAAGCATTATAACGCCTCGGCGAGTGACCTCCACTTGAGTGGTGCCCCTAACACCGGCGGCAGGCATGGCACGCTGATCGCTGTGCTTAGTACAAAGACCGAATGTGTGCCACGAACCACGCGCACGTTGGATAACTGCAGGCTGAATGTGCAGTCAACACTCATCGAAACTGTTGCGTGCGTGTGTGTGTGTGTGCGTGTGTGGGTGTGATACAGCTCTAATCCTGCCCTTCCTCTTTTATTAAACTGAATGCTCTCTCCTGGGCACACGTGCTTGTTGCATCTGTTTTTATGTTTGTCAGGGCGCGTATGTCTGTTCCCGCCGAGCAATGTGAAACGTACAAAAGTGCAGAGCCGCTTCAGATGTTAATGAAACATGCGAAATCCTCTGCTTAGCCAGCAAGTTTGGGAGCTTGGGACAACAAAGGCCCGCGGGAGAGCAACAGACTGCTGCAGCTCAGAGCATGACAAATGCCCCTGCCACCGCCACCGATGTGGCCTCTCTTACCCTGCCTTTTATGTGGGGGGGGGGAGATCTGCCTCATTCTAACATGGGGAGGGGAGCAGGAGGAGGGTTAATGGAATGGATGACTCTGCCACATTAAAAGAGAAGGGAGCAGAGCGATGAGGGTGAGGGAGGAGGAGTCATCAGCATTTCAAAAGAATGGGGCGCAGGGAATGTAGACTCCCCTCTCTCTGCCATCTCTCAGCCTCTCTGTTATTGTGCACCACACACCCCACCCCAGCCCTGGTGTGTGTGTGTGTGTGTGTGTGTGTGTATATACATATTTATTTTGAATTATTTGTATGAAAGAGAGGAGTTAATTGGATGAGAGGCAGCCCTTTTTACCCAGGAGTCCCAGAGGTGCATACGGGTCAACTTCAGAGCCAATGGCAACCCTGACAGTGACGAGCGCCTTATCAGAGCACAGATTTCCATTGCGCCGCGGTTGTTCCTGCAGTCAAAAGGTTTGCTCAGCTTAGCCACAGGCATCAGGAAAGCAGCTCGTCCTTTGTCCGACCCAGACAACAAACCTGCTGTGGAAATTGATATCAATGTCAAACTTTCTGTTCCTTGATATTTAGACTGTAACGCAAAAACAAACACTGGGGAAAATAGAGGAAGTACTGAAAACATGACTAACGTCACATGGCTTATCATAAGCCGCATCTCGGTACAGAGCAACTGTTTCGCTGTTGCTTAACAGTGTTACACATGACATGATGTCAGAGATTTCAAATAAACAGACCTGCATCGGTAAGTGCAGCAGTCAGAGGAGGTCCATTCAATTTCACAGGGAATAAGTTAAAGAAAATACTTTCCCCCCTCTCATGTCGACTCACCTTTATGTGAGAAAGCTTGAATAAAAAATACTTTAAATGATCAACCTTTGCAGTTGGGACTTTCAATTCAGCACTCCATCTGTGACAAAACTTCCAGGAGTTAATAAAAACAGCACAGAAGGGCTTCGGACTGATATAAATAAAGCTCGGCAGTCACTATGGCTACCCGAACCATCTGTGTTGTGAACCCCTAGAGAGGTGGGGGGGGTGTCTCAATAGTCAGTAAATGGGCTAATACAAAAAGTGAATGGCTCAGATGGGCAGATCATTAGCCAGCCACATCTTACCATTCTCTGTGTGATACCAGGACAGGAGGGGGGTTAATACATGAAAAAAGAAGCCTGATAATATTTAACCAGTGGAAATCTATCATCAATCTGGACTCACCACCAGCCCCCACATCATCAGTCCTCGCCCCCAGCTCTGGCCTATTGTCATTAAGACCCAAGCCCCCTTTCACTCTTTATTCAATATTTTTGAGCCATTGTTCCACCTTACATGCCCCCTCTGAACTACATTACTTTTCACACTCAGTGGTGAAAGGAGAGGGGCAACAGCCAGAAAAAACATAATATGTTATAGTGTCAGGGCTAACAAAAACATCAGCTGGCCATGGCAAAAGTCTGGGTTTTGCATGAATTCTCAAGCGGGAACTCCAGGCTGAAGCATGCACGCCTTCACACTTTCTCCCCACATACTTCCACACACTCTCTCTCCCCCTGTCTCCACACACACACGGTGACCCTGTGGGCATTGCTGGGCTCTTTGAATGAAAAAGAGAAGTCATTTATCTGACTCATCGTTGCTGCACCTCGCAGCACCTTTTAAAAACACTCTTTATTCCTTGCTAACGCTAAAGCTGCACCTTACTGACAGCATGATGGAGAGCCCCATTCTGCCTCCCTTTCTTATTCTCTCTCTCTCTCTACCTCTCCTTCTCTGCGCTGTCTCTGGAGCTCCCCGTCTTTCCGTTCTTGCTGCCAACAATCCTTGCAGCTTCAGTGACAATGTAAGAAAGTGTAGGTCTGTGTGGATATGTGAATCTGTCTGTGTGTGTGTGTGTGTGTGTGTGTGTGTGTGTGTGTGTGTGTGTGTGTGCATCTTGAGGTGTTTTGGCATGGATCCCTGCGTATCAGTGTTTGCATGTTTAATCGGGGAAAAAAAGGTGCCACAGTAAAACGTGTAAAAAGGAGCAGGGGGGGGGGAGTTCACAGATGAGCTTGCTCATGTATGGAGGTGAGAACAGGAGTGCCAGGGGCTGCTGGGAAGCCTGGCGTGTCAGAGCTAATCAGGAGTGAACCAAATCATCCTCTAGAATCTGTCAATATTCACTTCGCCATCCTCTCACGTCTTTTCACTGTTTCCACTGTGTCCCCTGTTATCCTGTAGCCTCACAACATACACACCTGTCAGCCGTATTGTTGTTGCAGCTTTACGTCCAAGTCTTTACAGCGGGATTGCTTTAGATTCTGCTGATCAAGTTCTTCTTAGCCTTCATATCTCTCACTGAGGTACCCATGTAGCCGTGACATCCCCTTTTAGAAAAACAAGGGATGAAATAAACAAGGGACGACGCGTATTTCAGTCAGCCCACCGTTAAGCGCCAGGCTGTCTAGCGTGTGTTTGATCAGCGGTGTGCACTCTCTCAGTTCTGTGTATTTATCTGAGGTAGTCTCTATGCAACCAAGCAGACACTAACACTAAAACCTCTAACCCAGTGGGCCAACAGCCCATCTCTGTCTATCTCCCTCTCTCTCTGGATGGATCAGTCATCACTCTCCCCTTCCCTCTTCATCCTGGTCTAAAATATTACACGCCACTAATACAGCCGTTACTACAAGCACATAAGCATCACACTCATGACAAGTTTGATTGAAAACTTTTCTTATCCTACAGGTTAAGATCAATTTAAAAAAGTAAAATAAAACACAATAAAATGCAGAATAGGCTGATAGAGCAAGAGGTCAGTGATGGTACCAAAAAAGTAAAATAAAATGAATAAAGTTTGCTAGGCCAAGCTGTTTCAAGGTCATAAAAAGTAAAAAGTTAGTCTTGTAACAGTTTTAATGCTGTTGTCCTTATCTGACGTCAGTATATGTTTTTCCTGTGATCAAGTGTATCTAAACGTAATGGATGTACAGTCCCAAAACCAGCTACTAATCCAGCAGCCATCTGGCTATCTGAAGGGCTCATCTGATACAAAAGAGATGCAGGAGGTTGCTGTTTCTACTTTACAGCAATTAAAAGCACTTTAGTACCTGGTTTAGGAGAAGGTGTATGGGGAGGTTTAATGATTCTGAGATTAAAGAAAGTGCAGGGTTCATACAGCTTTTTAAGAACAACATTCAAGCACTTTCAAGATAACTAAACCAAAAACCTCCAGACTCTCGAAGCCTTGCCAAATGCCAGGAGACGAGAAACAAATATGACGATGGGATCATTTATTTCATTTAATTCTAATGTTAAAAGATTTTTGGTTTACGTGAGTGATTGTGTAGATGATACAGATTACGTTCTTGGTATATTCAATTTCAAGAGATACCTCACCTGCCTTCAATAACTGAACCAGATTCCTGTGTTATTGCACAATTTACCTTGTAAGAAGAAGAGAGAGGGTGCATCTGACGTAGAGGGTGCATTTTGAAATAGATTTTGCAACAAGTCCTGATAAATAGGATAGTCGATAATAAATAGTAAGTTTAACAATAATGACTAATGATTTCAACACTTCCCTCCTTTTACTGTAACTTCCCTATGTTGCAAAATGGCTTGTCGCATATTTGCACGCAACATAAATCTTTGTGTGTGTGTCTGTGTGTGTGTGTGTGTGTGTGTGTGTACTTGTGTGGTAAGAGCTCAGTCACAGTGGCATCTGTCTGTCTGTCTGGTCTCTTTGATTCTCCCACGTAAGTTGTTCTGTCACTCTGAGAGGCCAGGAACTGTCTGAAGCTCTCTAATATCACAGATCAGACTCTCTGCACACGTTCCCACGCTACACTCTCAATTATTTAGATTAGATATCCTATTCTATATTCCTCTATTCTAATACATTGTGTCTATACTGTGCCATTGTGTAAATCATAGGGTAACTTACTATTCAATTACTAATCCTAATCTTTTAATGATAAAATATTTAAAAAAAACAATCATCTGTCATAATTAGTATATTAAGTATTACCTGTATTATGAAGATATTTCATATAACCAGAATTTTATAGACACCAGAGATGAATCATTAAAAAAGAAAAAAGCAGAGAAGATGGAGGCTTTAAAATGTCTGCAAAAAAGGATGGATACACTCTGCTTCAGTATTATAAGAGAATATTGTGCAATACTGGTGTTATTGTATTGGTAAAGGTAAAAAAAAAAATGTTAACCGTAAGTTGTGTGCAAGAGACTCACTTTTCTAATGGAGGAGATAGCAACTATGACACGTGAAGAAACAGTGTGAATAATTCATGAAGGACAGAAAGCGACAGTTAATGGGAGTGTGTTATAGGACACTGATGTCCATCCATCCATCCATCCATTTATCCATCTACTCAACCACCCTCATCCACTACCTCCCTCTCTTTCTGTCTTTCTGTTCTGGGGAGTTCAGATAAAGGATAATAGATCTGCTGACATTCAGCTGTCCCCCCCAAAAAAGATCACATTAAATAACCCTGTTAGCATGGAACAGCACGTAATACACACACGTGCGCGCACACACCCATACAACAAAGCATACAAGCCCATTTGAACACAGTATGTACAGTATGGCAATATATGTACAGTGGATTCACATATATCATTTGTGCACGTATGAATACTTTGTACACATTCCCCACAGTCAGTCGATAAAGCAGGTCTGCCAGCCAGCTTGTACACTCCCTCACTTTCTCTCTCACATGTGCACACACAAACACACACACACACACACACACACAATGCCCTGCAGGCCTGGAGCCCAGGGAGTTGCTAGACTACACCTCAGGGTTCAACAGTCAAACCCAGGCAGTTAGCCAGAGTGCTCCGGGCTGAACTTAGAGTGATAATCATAATTTCAAGTCAGGGAGGCATTTGCTGAATAAAAATGGCCAATAATGCAATGACACCAATAATGTCCATGTGCATGTCACACCCAGCATTTAGACCTGCAGCTGCTACCTGATGATATACAGATGAATGAGCAGTGTCTGTCTAATGTTTGGACTGGAACACACACACACACACACACACAAGGAGTCAGACGCAGATGCACACAGGTTGCAAACAGACACAAAATCAGTTCTGTGTGTCTAGATAGACACAAGCTAATTAAACAGGTTGAGTCAATAGATGTGCACGAAACAATCGATGACTTGAATTAGAAGACAACTGCTCTCAGCCTCCACCCACAGAGCAACACACACACACACACACACACTCAAGAGCACAGTGTAAGAATATTTCACATTACTGTTTTCCAAATCATACCTATTATGTTTTGATTATGTCTCTACACTTGCTTGAAAGTAAACATTTTGTTTGGTGTGTCAAAGGAAGCTTTTACATAACATTGAAATACTGGCTGCCATAAAACTATACAAGGTACTTTGTTACTGTCTACCACTGACTGACACACATGCACACACACACACACACACACAGACACACACGCACACATTTACATACAGCAAATTCCACCATCAGCAACATGCAGGTGCACGATCATTCCAGCAAGCAGACCACAATGGACACCACCCTCTCTCTCTCTGTGCCAAAAATCCAGTCGTCTGGCAAAACAGCTGAGTGGGACACATCATCCAGTGTATTTCTGTTGTCCCAAAGAAGAGCCACACAATATGGCTGACACACACACACACACAAAATGACAATGGCGTGGAGGCTCAGGGCCTAATTCACCCAGTGAAAAGTTTGGTTTTTCATATTTGGCTTTAAAGACGTTACTTTTTCTTGCTTTACAGAAATCTTTGTTATCAGTTTGCGGTATTTTATGATAACCTTTTGTTGAATGCACTTTAAATACAGAAGTCTCAACATCAAGGTAGCTTTTGGTGGACACAACTAAGGCTGATTTGATGTCTCCTAATCTCTCTTTGGTTAGAGCCGTTTTAAAAACTCTGATGAGCATCGCTGTCTGCAAGAAAAACCACTGTATGGCAGATAAATTGGACAAAGATCAACATCCTGTGTGGCATTTGAATGTGGTGACAGTCAAATCACCTTGATGAGTCTGCTCTGAACTTTGTTGTGTACAGTCAACAGGAAACGAAAACAGCGTTTGTGAGCATTTATAAATGAGCAACATCCCCCCAGAACAGGGTCAAAGACAGCAGCATTAAACATAACATGAGGACAATTTAATTAAAAGCAAAATAAATATTATTATTTCTCTCTGATTGGTGGACATAGCAGAAAATATGCATATCTAGTTGCTGTTGTTTGGGTCTTTGGGGGCTGCACGTCATCTAATGGCCTAATATCAGTCAGATTAGAATGCTTTGCAATGTATTTGGATGTAGGAGAAAAACACTTTACTGGAAACAAAAAAATATTTCCTGTCCTGTAGAAGACAAAGGTTGTTGGCTGTGTAACAAACGCAATTAGAGAACGGCCTGACAATTTGGCAGCAACATCCATTTTCGAGGAAGTAAGCCCCTCATTCCAAGAAAAGAACAGAACAGAGAATTGGGGCATAATGGGGCATAATGAGGCATAATAACAGACCATTTCTGTGATCATCCGAGTAAAGTTCATCATGAACCAATAGTCAAAAATATCCATCTTAATGTTAATTAAGGGGAATGTTTACATACAAACAGCATGTCAGAGAATGATCAAAATATTTGCTGCTAATTAAAAACTCGAACTGCGCGTCATCCCTCCGGATCACGTCTCATTGTTTGGTCCGTTGAGATGTTGATTTGAGCTCCAAACTGGTTAATTTACACAGATTTGATCTTTCCTCTCTTTTTCTTACTACCGTACCTACCTCTCATCCTCCCGCCGTATCTATCTTGAACAATTCTGCTTGTCTCTTACACATAATATCCCTCTCCTCTCTTCCTGTGCATATCTTATACTAGATCGATTTATTCTCCCGCCGATCTCCCCTGAGGCAACGTACAACTCTATATAATCAACTTAACCGCTTTGCCGTCTGCCACTATTGCGTCCTGCCATGAGGTTTACTGGTCACACGGCTGTACTAAGTCAGCTTATCGTGCGCGGTGCAGCCGGAAGTAGCCCAGGCAGGCAGTGACAGAGGAACCAGCTGCCCCTCGCATGCCCCTCTTGGTGGTTACATTGATTCAGTAGCTAACAAAAGAATCTGTAAGGAAGTGTGCGCCTGGGTCTTTGATTGGATGCATATAGCTTAACTTAAGATACAGTACATACATTTTTTCCCCTGTGCAATATAACAAGTAACAGTAACAAGTTGTTTTTTTACACTTATTAAATAACTTTGTATCTTTGACGCTTAGCTGCAGTGTATTTTTTCACATTCAACATTTGGTTGATCCATTTTAACAATGAAAATCACTATATTAGCTATTTCATCTCCATAACAGTGCTGAAGCGACAACAATTTTAATTGTAGATCAATCGTGTCAGTCAGTTATTAAGTAAAACTGGCTTTCTGTTTTCATCTTTTCAAATGTGTGAATTTTCTGCTTTTCTCTGATTTGTATTATTTAAATGTGTCTATTTTTGGGGTGTTAGGACTGTTGGTCGGACAAACAAGCATGTTCACTACTTTCTTTGTTAATGTTTTGTAGACTAAATTGCACACAACAATTATCAAATTAAGGAGCAACGGCATAAGCGGTCCCACTGGTAACTTTAGAGCACTCTCTCTACAAATGTGACATCCTGTATGTGTGTGTGTGTGTGTGTGTGTGTGATACTGAATCAGAGGGAAAGCTAGAGAGGAAACCCTGGTTATAATCAGGTTTCCTCTCACTGTTAATGTTGCCAAGCTACAAAATAATGCCTGCATTACAAAGCACGCCCAGTTTCCTGCTCCTGGTCGCATCCCCACTCCTGCTGCGGTGGGGACGGTCAAAACCGCTGGGCGGTGGTGGCATGTTTCTATCAGCAAGAACGAACATTCATCTGCAACGCAACAGCCGTCCAGTGTGAAGGTGCACGAACAAGCAGATGAGAGGAAAGGGAGGGGGTAATAAAGAGCAGGAGAGGGCTCTGCCCAGGGCTCTGAATGAGTGCTGAATGATGGCTCTCTAACTTTTTCCACTTCTTTTCCTCTCTTCTCTTATATTCACTGACATCATTGTCTGCCCTCCCTCTTTTCCCTTTCACTCTTCTCAACATACCTTCTTATTCTTTTTTTGTTCTCCTCTCCTTTTTCCTGCTGTCAGTCTCTTTCCCTTCCACTTTGAAGTTACGACAAATATCTCTTCTCCCCTACTCTCTCTGTGTCTCTCTCCTGGGGGAAGCTCAGTGCCAGTGTGGAGTTTTATTTGTTTAATTTACATCCTCTCCGACAGCCTTCTGTGCCCCCCCCCCCCCCCCCAACAACCCTTGGCTTTTACAGCAGCCAGACTGTCGTAAAGCAGCCGCTCTTTGTGATGAGACAGAGCCAGAGATGGGAAGGAGGGCTGTCTGAGCTGCAATCCAGAGAAAGCTGATTGTTAAACCAACACTTGTTCACATGATGTAGGTTAGCTTCCTGGCTGGCTATTTGTGTGTGTGTGTGTGCGCGCTCTCGTCTCTACATCCACACCCCCTCCCAGCCTTTCTGTGCGCTCCACACGAACAGGGCAGTTGCAGGGTTGGTTTCTTGACCAAACAAGCTTTAGTATATCCAGGGATCAGGCATTAATCCGCCAGCCATCATGTGCTTGCTCTGTGCTTAGCTAGCTAGCCGTGGGAGGTCAAAGGTCAAATGGTAATCCCATTAACAGGTGGTACAGACCTCCAATTTACCTGAGGAGGTGCAAGTCTGTTCGGGGCCAGGTAACTCCTGACCGTTAGAGTAGCATTTTAGATACCAGGAACTACCACTTACACAGCGTCAATTTAGTATGAATATATACTAGAGATAAAAGTCTATTGGTCTCAAAACAAGCTTAAAATTATATTACTTGTATCTATGGAGGGAAAAAAACATCAAAGGGAGTCAACACCAATAGCGTTCATTCTGAAAAAGAAAGCTAATTAGAGAAAAAGAGCCGAACAGGAAGAGTGAGACAAAATAGGTAATGAGGGGAAGATATCAGTGAGATGTTGCATCTCACTGAGAGAGAACACACAGCAAAAAGAGACATGAAGCGCTGCTGTGAATAAAAAAGTAAAGATGCTTTATTGCTGGAATTAAAACTGTGCTATTTCGGAAGTCACAAATGAATAAATCACTGAAAACGGAGCAGTGACCCCATCTACCCCATTTATTCAGACATTTCTCAGTCTCACTTGTTGTGATGCTTTAACAAATGAGTTAATGTCAAATGTGTTCGGGTGCATGCTGTGAGTCATAGTGTGAGCAGGACGTCAAGGCCACAAACCCTGGCATGGAGTCGTACACACATACACGCATGCACATACACGCATGCACACACACACACACACACACACACACACACACACACAGAGTTTGAGCTGAAGCTATGGGGAACAATGACCCCCAGTGGC
>JAVQJD010099726.1:0-19749 GCA_036023655.1 Nannoperca australis | reverse complement strand
GAGAGAGAGAGAGAGAGAGAGAGAGAGAGAGAGAGAGAGAGAGAGAGAGAGCACAGGAACAACATCTATTGATTAATTTTACAGTCCCACAAAATCTTGGGACACACTGACATCCACAGTAATGTGAAACCAAACATACTACTGTTAAAATGATTATTTAAAGGCCAACATCATCATGATCACCATGGGCACTGTGAGCTCAGACACTATGCAATAAAGGATATAGGAACAAGGACTCCCCTGTTTTGCCTTTTGTGTGCAGCACTTCATTTGCACATTTATTACATTATAAACGCATCAAAGCTGGCTGGCAGGTTTAGATTCTGTTACAGCTTTGTGACTGTTGAATCAATAAAATTGATGAAATAACTTTGTCAGGTTAAAATATATACTGTATTATGGTGGAAATCTGTGGAACAAACTGGATTGTGTTGTGCTATGTCCTTCACCTAAAGATTAAACCAAACACCCGTTAAATAAGCAACTCCTCGTATCTTTAACTGCCACGTTGGTGTTGATTAGTTCAGAGTGTAAGTGTCTGCGGTTAGTTCACATGTCTGTAATAACAGTAGGACAGGTGAGTGTCTGCGGTTAGTTCACATGTCTGTAATAACAGTAGGACAGGTGAGTGTCTGCGGTTAGTTCACATGTCTGTAATAACAGTAGGACAGGGGAGTGTCTGCGGTTAGTTCACATGTCTGTAATAACAGTCGGATAGGTGAGTGTCTGTGGACAGTTCACGTGTCTGTAATAACAGTGGGACAGTCGAATGTCTATGGTTAATTTGCACTCACAATAGCAAACTACCAAAAAGCAATATGAGTGTTTTAGTGATGTCACACAATCACAGAATCATATTGATTACTTGTCCTAATGCACAGCACCATCATTCAACAGGAAGGACCTTTTCTGACAGCAGCCTGAACAGACCAGAATGGAACTGTGCCACGCTAAAGCTCACGTTTCTGCAGACTTGCAACAAGTTGTATGTCATATAATGCTTTCCTTATCAATATTCAATAGCTGTTTTATAATTGAAACAAGAAGTTCAGAGATCAGGTTTTACTGGAAACCCTGCAGGATGTGTGCATCACGGCTGGTGCTCTTATCTCTGTTGCAAACTTCAACTTTCCTATGAGTTGACATTTAGTGCCAATGTCAATTTTATTTAAACAGCGCCAAATCATAACAAAGCTATCTCAGGGCACTTTTCATGTAGAGTAGGTCTAGATTGTACTCTCTATAATAATATATGTGTTGTTAAACGATTATCCGTCTATTTGTTTGGACACAAGCCGGGAATGTTTCCCTCCAGTCCACATGGTTTTATGTGTTTCAACAGGTACTAAAATCCATCATCCAAACATAGATCAGTCAGTATGAAGGAGACTTTCTAGTCTTTCTTTCTGGCGAACTGCAGGAAAAGAAACGTGTTAACATTTTATTTGCTGTGACATTTCCGTGGTCGCTGGCTCCCAGCTGCTCCACAGTCGTCGAGTCACTGGCTGAACGTCTCAAAACTCTCCGTCCCTCACTCCACTGTTTCCTCCTCCCTCCCTCCTACCTCTCAGGGAGCTGTGTTGTGTGTAGGTTCCTCTGATGGCCTCTAGCTGAGAATATCGCTCCACCAGCACCTCCTTCTGTGACTCCAGACGAGGCTTGATGTCCAGGTTTTGCTCAGCCAGGCTGCGATTTGATGCCAGGGCCATCTCTCTCTCCAGCTGGATGTTCTGGATCTGAAGGGGAGAAAGACGGGTGTCAGACTACGGCAGCTTCACATTTTGTGCAACTTGTAGATGCCACTAAATGCAGAGGGACATCATTCTGTGGGGAGTAGGGAAGATATCAAACCTCAATACTTCAATGTGTCAGTATCACAAAGCTAGTAGCATGTAGCTTACTTCTTCTCTGATGACATATTTTCTGATTTAAACCAGAATTTTGCCCGTTTTAGACAAAGTTTTTTCCTGCTTCCAACCTCATTTCCATGTGGGCTAAGTTACAGATTACACAGCACTGCTGACTTCATTTATTTGTAAGTGTTGGCTTCATGTCAGACATGACGGGATGTTACAGAAAAAGTCTGGCTGACATTTAGTGCCTGGTGCACAGGGGGAGCAGTGCTGAGCTGGAAAGTAATAACATGAAGGAAGAGGGAGTGTTCTCTCGCAGGCTGCATCGCTGATGGACTTTTAAACTAGTTTTGTTGAGGCCTTAAAGTCAGACTGAAAACTAACTGAATTATTTTTGTCTGCTACAGCACATATCTGCACTGTAAATCATGTGTCTTCTGTTCTGCTTTTAGAACAAATCAGAAACCTAGAGCACCATTTGGCCCGCACTGCGAGGGAACACAGACTGATCTGACAACTTAAAATGAGCAAATTCTAAGTTTACTGGTTTATGAAACACACTCAGCTTTCTTTGTGGAAAAGAGATGTAAGTGACAACTATACAGAGTGCTCCTAATATGTGTGTAATTCATCTATAACCATAAAATCACATTTTCCCACCGACACTCCTGGAACATTATAGTGTTGCTGACATGAGAAGTGACAGAAATAGAGCTGAGAGACAAGCTCAGACGCTGCCTCCTCTCTCACTTTCACACAGATGACCAGTCGCGGAGGAAAGATTTCAGAAAGTTACAGAAATGGTCGGTGTTTGAGGGTGGTATAATGCTCTGTTTGTATGGAGCCAGTTCTAACCGCCACATGTACTGACTACTTGTAATGCTCAGTAACTATATTATCCAGCTGCTGAATGAGTTACTCCGTCCTGTCCTGGCTCTGTTTCTGCAGCTGTGGGCTTTCAGTCACAATCTGCAATCACTCACAGATGCTAAGTTTATGATTCATGTGAAAAATGGCACGGCGGTTCAGAGTGGACTGTGCCTCTCTTGTTGTGGTAAGCTCAACGCTAGTTGGTCAGACGGAAGTTAATGCATGACAATTTTGATAGTCTATTAATTATTTATAATAATAAAAACATTTGTTGCATTAACTGTTCTGTGCTGTGAGGAGCAGCTGCCTTTCTCCCCTTTATATCTTTGAAAATGTACTACTTTCAGATTTGTGGGTAGCTTGTGATCACTTCCACCATCTCTGACCAGTGTTGAAAGGCAAGACGTGGAAAGTGTGCAGAGCTATTTTTACCCTGGTACTTACATTGACATGAGACTGAGCACTGATATAGAAACTGAGGAGATATGCAAGACAGAGCAACAGAGAAGTGAAACTTTCATAATGTTGACAGAAGGTGGATGGTGTTAAAATCATAAACTGCATTTACATGGATACTAATGTTGTGAACAACCGCCCAGTCCGCCTCATGTAACCACTTCAATCAGAGGATACTACCCTGAAGAATTTGCAATCAGACTGAGAGGCGTGGTGTAAGACTTTGATAATCTATGCAATTACAAAATAATAACACCTAATAACCAGGTAAAGGCTTAATCCGATCCTTTTTCTCTGGTTGAAAGAAATCTGTTCTTTCTGCATGTTTTATCCATGGGGGGGGGACATATCAGGTGACGTGAACGAGGTTTGGGTCCACTATTGTGGACTTTAAACAGACTAAACGATTCACTGATTTATCAAAATATAAATAAATGAAGATAGATAGAAGTAATTGTTAATTGAAGCTATTACTGATCAGGGTGATGGTAGGAAGTCTTTTTGTATGTTGTGTTATTTACATCTTTACAACATAATGATTTGTAAACTGACTGTACAATATTTGTGAAAGTGATAAAAGTGCAGTGGACGTCTAGGTTTCATCAGCAAAACACACCAAAATCTGTGTGCTTTTTAAAAAAAATTATACGGTCAAATAGTGTCAGTACTCAGGCGTCTGTGCTTTAATCTAGAAACTAACAGCGTGTTTAACAGTTTGGGTGGTTAGTGCCAACCAAACCCCAGCAAGGTATAAGTACTTCTAAATTAAATCCTTAACTCCTCATAAAACCCTTATTTCTGAGAGCTCAGCCTGTCTGAAAGACAGAAAATGCTTCCCTTTTAAAAATGGAAGCCAAGTGTAAAGTGAAGCATCATTGTTACCTCGTCAGACTCCAGAGCCATAGACTCCACCTTCTCCGGGTTGTCCAGGAGCTCCTGTAGCTCTGATTGGCTCAGGTCCTGGAGCTTTTCCATTTGATTTGCCAGGATGGCTGTCCGTCATAAAGGAACCAGGAAATGAGAGCAAAAACAATGTTTGGAAAAAGAAAGTGAACAGCAAGAGGCCTAACTTCTGTAGTTTAATTGTACTAACATCGAGTACATAATTATTAGTCACCGACTTATCAAGCCATTGTTGACCTCTCAAGACAAAACAAACCATGTCACCTGCAGCCACTCCCTTTATAAAATAAACACAACGCCCGTGGTATACGACAAATGTGGTCGTTTTTTTATCAATAGAAGTGATAATAACACATTTAAGATGCAATATTTTGTACAACGTTGGCTAATAGCTAACTTAGTTAGCGTATTAAAGTCATACTATGGTCGTACTAGCGAGGTAAGTGACTGTAGGCCACAAAACTGAACAAGCTGTTGACACGGAACACTGTGAAGACAGGGAAGCAATACAACGGGTGAAAATGAACGGGTACTTACACGATGCTAGCAAACCAAACTCAGCCTGACACTGACTGGCGGTGACATCCAACACCACCTATTTATTTCAACTGACAGGAGACGTGACACGTCCTCGGGATATCCGACCTGCCCTCGCGGAATCCAGTCGAACGACAAACCGCCGAGACGTTTTCGACGCACTTTGGCGTGGCGAGCTAGCTGGCTAGCTAGCTAGCTTCTCGGTCGACGTCCAATCTTAACACGACGGTTTCCGCGTTGAGTAATCTGATGACAACAACAGTCGGTATGATCGCAATGTCAGGGCACTTAGCTACCGTCAACTTCGAGGGAAGCCCAGCGATTTGGCGATCAAAAACGGAGCCCAGAGTGACGCTGCTCGGTCCCGTCGACCGCTGCCAAACGTCTCTGTATTCCAACAACGCGTACTTTACTAAACGGAGGACTGCGGTCGACACAATGTGTTCGGAAACGACTCAAATTTGGGGCGAAAAATAGGAAAGTTTCACTCCACACAGACAGAAACCGCCGCCATTTCTGGAATCATCCACGTTCCACCGTTTGCGGGGGGTGATCGGACAAAATGAAAATGTTCCTAAAAAGCACCGGTAAACTGTAACGGATGCCTGATTCATAGTTATACACGTTATAAATAACTTACTGTTTGCCAACATATTATTTAGGTGCTCTTATGTTATCTTGGCCCGTTTCTATGGAGCCAGAACAGTGACAATTATATTTGGCTTAGAAAACAAAACGCGAACCTTCTTTTTTTTTTTTTTTATACATTTTGATGTTTTTAAATTAGTTTCTTTTTTACGCTCTCGTGTTTAGTTTAGTTTAGTTTTTTACGATGTAAATAAAAAATTTTACGATATCTATATATTTTTCGGTTTCAACTCTCTTGTCACTGTTTTGGCGTGGAGAGGTGTGAGGGGCGGGGCCAAGAGAGCGTGATGACGTATAATCTGCGTACTGAGAAGAGAGAGCCGTTCTTGAACCAACCGTCCGCTCCGAAGCGTCCCGGCATCACCGTAAACCTACAGCGACAGACCTCCACGAGTTCACCGGGAACTCTTGAAACCGCAAGTCTGCGTCTCTCTTCCGTGGTTTGCTCACACAGAAGTGGTTTGGCTTAAATTTTACTTTTTAACTTACCTGTTATGCTAGTTTGGCAGAGGTCCGCTGGAACGAGCGCTAACCTTTGCTAACACATGCTACAGCTAGCTAACGTCAGGTTACGCCCACGGTTGCACGCGGAGACGAAACAGACTTGAGCTGCGGTTTGGGAGCTTCAGGTGAACTCATGACAGCGGTGCAGTTAAAGGACAGGTGTGTGGTATATAATAATGGCCTGGGGTGTGGCTGCCACGAACAAAACAAGGCAAGGAGGGGTGGGGAAGACCGCACATTCACGAGTTCACCTGGAACTCACAGCTTTCCCTCTTTTTACTGCACTATAACTGTATTTTCTGTCATTTTATTTAACTTTTACCGCACTTTTATTTCCTTTGTTGCATTGGCAAATTACATCTTTTTACAGCATTGTAACTATTTTATGCAATTTTATTTGTGTATTTTAAAACATTTTTATTAGATTTTTATGTATTTCTAATGTTTTTCCTTGCCTATGTAAATCACTTTGAGTAACTTAACTTTGACGGCTGCCTTGCCTCGCCTCATGTGTCCCCTGTATCACAGTGGTAATGGTAGAGTCCCGTGCTCAGCTGATGTAAGGGAAACCCCTATGTGACGGTAATGTTCCGTCTGCTGCCTCCGGTGTGTTGTCGCCTCCCTGCTCGGCCGCTGAGTCGCACCTGGAGGAATGAAAGGCTCTTCTGTATGAAAATCAAACATGACACCGTGGGGAGGTCCGGGTTAGCCTTTATCTTGGGTGTGCCATGGGAAGTTGCATTGGTTCTAATTAGTTATTTCTGCAATAGTGATGATAATTGCTGTTATTGATATTAGCAGGTATGTTGTTATGTGCTACTGGTAGCATCTTCAGCAGTATTAATGTTTATACTCTTAATGAATACTCTCTAAATGTAGTTTGTAGCTGTCTGCAGCTGCTTATGAGACTTGCATGTGAAAACATCTCTTTGTGTTGGCCTTCAGTCTGTCAAACGGTCAATCTATAGCTTTGATTCTTATCCTGAAGGAAATCTGGTCTGCATTCTGGTATTAAGCACTAAAGTCACAGGGAGACACAGACAACAACAAAACAATCAACAGCAACAATCTATAGTCAAAAATAAGGGATATTAGCTAAATTGAAATGTAAATAAAATAATAAATTAAACGTGACAACAGCAACAAGTCAATGCTTGTACGCTTGTAACACAATGAATTCAAGTGGATTAAGACCCACACCTAGTAAATATCCATAATAAAGTACAGTTCTTACATACGATGTGCAATATATAGATATATATACACTTTCATAGTATAATGTTATTACTGGCTGCTACTTGCCATGCACTAAATGTATTATTTTTAGAAGTGTGACTGCATGTCATCACGTGTACTTGGTTTACCATGTTACTTATTTATATATTTTTTACTTATGTTATTTTTCTCTCTCCTGCACTGAACACTTTTGCTGCAACACTGTAAATTTCTCCACTGCGAGACTAAAAACCAGCAGGCCGTGTCATGGAAACACTCGTAACACTTCCACTCACATGGAATGAAAGCATCAGTCTGAGAAACAAGTTTATTGCATCGCAACAGTTAACGCCTTTTGAATAACACGTATACAGGGACTTGGACACAATAACAGCAACACCTGTATACACACTATTGTAATCTATTACAGCATTCAGCCCTGCAGTAAATGCCATCTTTGTGAGGCTTTGATAAGGTGTTAGTTCTCCCCCCAACATTCATACAGAGAGCATAAAGAGCATTAACACAGCAACAAGCTACTGCTTTAAAATGATCACTGACTAATACATGTTCATGTTCTTCTATAGTTATTGTCTTTATTTGATTTGTTACAAAATAATAAAACATTACAAAACACCATAAAAATATCCATGTGAATAAAAAATAAGCAGGTGTCATGAAACAGAGTTTAAAGACTGAGTCCATTTTAATATTTACAGGGATACATTTTTGTCATTTTGTCACCTATTCATATTTCCTGCTCCGAAGTCAACTTTAAGAGAGGTGTTTTACATGCAAGTATAGATTAGACAAATTAAGTCATATCAAGTAATAATTTGGTCCTAAGCATTACAGTTCCAGACCAGGATATTAATTAAATGACACATTCACACATCCACAATCATATAAAACCACACTTTAGCCGTTGGGCCGCTGTTAGGTAGTGGCTAGCAGCGCACTAACATAGCAGGAAGTGTGTGTTTGGATGTCAGTTGTAAAACCTTTGTTTACTGTAGGTTTCTACTAGAGTCCTGCACTGAAGCTCCAGTAATTGGGACTTTGCCTTCTTTCAAACGATGTATAATGTCAAATTTTCACACAACTGTGCAGCTCTACTCAGTATTGTGGCCAATTGTAGCTCATTGTTTGGTTGATTTGTTGCAGGAAGACAATGGTGGCAACATGAGAATAGTTTACATGGCATGGCTGAATATTTAGCTGATTTCCACAACGTAGACGAGGCGTTTGAATTCGATCCAGAGTATTCGGATCTTCCTGCAACAACTCAAACTCTCGCGAGATTTCAGGGCGAGACTTCGCCTTGAGCGAAACAAAAGGATCTTCTTTAACAGAAATGTCTGTCTCTGTAGGAATCTTTTCCACAATGTTGTCAGACACTTCGAACAACAGTCAGAGCCTGTCAGTGGCTAAAACAAGCACTTTTAGTGGACGGACAAAAGGATTAAGCTGCAGTCTGTTCACAGATGCTGATACTTTTAGTAGCTATTAGTCATTTAGACCCCAACATTGTTAAAAATAGGACCCGGATGTAGTAATAACAAAGTTAACCTTTAACAATACTACAGGATGTCAGCTGGTTAGTGAGTTTTTCTGCCCCCAAGTGTCAAAAAACAACAACAAATGATACAACAACACAACAAACTACATTCAGATCCGACTCTATTTACAGCTTCTTTTGACTGTGTTTCCTGGTTAAGTTGCAAAGACAGTCTACATGGCTGGATTTTTGAGGCTGATATTGATATTTTATTCTTTAAAAATACAATTATGATGTATTGAGCAGAAGTGTTTTTTATTTTAATCAAACATGTAACACAAACAAACTATCTACACTTTGATTGTTTTCTGTCTTTATTTTTTTGAGACACATACTGATTGGTACATTTCACAGTGTAACAATCTAATTGTCGGCGCTCTGTTTGTAAATGCCCTCTCACCTACTTTGGCTCTTACTGATCAGACCAGTTATTACACTCTGTGATGTCAGGACACACTTCGAACGCCACTGGTCTGCATTTTTAAAACTCAGTGCAGTCTCACCAAATCCACTAAAACAAAGAATTGCAGGATTGACACCTTGGAAAATCTGTAAGGGCAAAAACTGTAATGCTGACAGGGAGTAAATCAGCTTCCTGAGCGTGAGTTAGTCTGTTTTGAGGGCTTTGAGGGCAGAGACAGAAAGGAGGCAGTGCATGACCAAGGCCCCAGTGTCGTACAGCAGCAGCAGCAGCGTCAAACTCCAGCTGTAGGCCTGCAGGAGGTGAGAAAACACATCATACTCTAAATACACACTGGAGTGACTAAACTACATCTACAGTCTGCATTACACAATCTTTCAGTTTCAATTCAAACTGTATCTCTGCGCCCATTTATTTCTGCTCATTGTTGGATGAAAGAATCGCACTGACCATCAGGATCTGCCCGGGACACTTAAAGCTTGAGTGCCTGTAATCAGGGATGTAGTTAGAAGTGGACAAACACTCTTCCTTGCGTAAAGTGCTGAGGCTGTAGCAGTAGAGACAGAAGGCAACCAGCGCCCCCAGCAGGCCAACCACGTTGCTGCATGCACAATGTCGCAGCTGTGGGGAGTTAGATTGGTTATATTGTAGTATATTCTTAAAGAGTTGATGTTCTTCATTTTAGATGTGAAATTGCTGTAAACATTATTATTATTGTTAAAGTAATATTACAATGGCCCTGAAAAGGTACGAGCTGTCGACTATTATCATATGGTCGTAAAATTATTTTGGTAGTCATTTGTATTTTTAGATCATTAAGTGTAACACTTGAATTTACATGAGATTTTATCCGTTTTCAGCCTAAATGTTTGCGTCATAATGAAAATACAGTAAATGGAAAACTTGATGTGATATTTCAGATGAGATCCCGTTAAACCTTTAAAATAGCTTGTTAGGTGAACGTACCAGTAGTCTGCTGGGGTGCCTCTCGTTGGCCATGGTGAATGATCCTCCTGCCACAATCTGCAACACACACACACACACACACACACAGTGTTGTTACCAGTGAGGGGAGCTCTAAAGCAAAATGCTTTTGAATGCTGGTGATTCAGGACTCAGTGAGGAACATTTAAGAGTCCTATGGGTCTATACTGTGGTTAAACATTACCCACATTAAAAATACAGTTTGATGTCTTTGGTTCTTGTATTCTTGCCTGATGATGGTCTTATGATGGAAATGTTGTACACGGTTAGATGCAAATGCAGACAAGCTGCAAGAGCTTATCGCTTTTGGTATATTTAACCCTTTTCCTTCCATGATAATGTTCTTTTCACAGTTATGCCATGATTTTCCTATTGCGTAGCAAATGCTTTGTGAGATAATGTACATTTATTGGAGGATTACAGTTGAAGTTGCTGAAAGACTGAATCAGAGTGAGAATCATGAGGAACATACCAACATTCCCAGGATAAGTGGCAGTATGTATAACTGCTTTTGGTCAGTATACGCGAGCGGGACAGACAGCAGCACCTGGAACAGCCCCAACAGGATGGTCACCACCTGCACCGACAGAGATTTGGAATAACACATTATGGGAAGTTATACTATACTAAACACCGATAAAGTCATCTCCACTCAGACTGAGTCGTGTCCTCGTCTCACCGCAGCACTTTCAGGGTCGAACCAGGCAGTGAGGCGATGTAACCTGGGCTCAACTGCTGGGACACCCCCCCCAGAAGACATGTTGCTGCAAAACAGGAAATGGAGGTCAGCTACAACAGTAGAACTGATCTGAAGGGAAGAGACAAGTTTCTTCCACAAGTCCACATTAATATATGAACACATAAACACGACATTACTGGCCAAGTGAACGTTGTTGGACTCCAAGACTCTGCAAACTCCTGCAGCAGTGTAGCTACTGACTACAATGCACATATACGGCATATGATATAGATTACGGTCCATAAGTTGCTGTGTAAATATTTTAATGAAATAGCAGTGTATTCACCAGTAGGTAGAAGGTAAGAAGCACAGGGAATGAGTGAGTAACACATTTTAGGACGGACCTGGAAATAAATTACACTGTCAATACTTTGTTAACTACTCGGTACATACTAAATAATTACAGAGTAACTAACATGCATTTTTTTGAAATTATAAATAGCTTGCCACACTACACTTTACTCTAGGCTTTGTCCAATTAACCTTGATGAAGTTTCTGAGTGTATTAATCTGTATTCTGCCCCTTCACTGTTTGATACAACTGGACAAAAGGTGATTCTTTAACGTCTGTTTTGATCCTACATAAGATCCCAAAACTAAATTTGTCTTCCCTGGTATTTTATTATACTACATACACATATGTTGTAGTTTTGTTCCTCAGCAGCATTAATAAGAAACACCATCTTAATAAGTAATAAGTCAATAGTAAGAAATCACATTATATTCACAGGCATGCAGCAAGAGAGTGACTACCTCCATGATTAAAAGAGTGCGTTGGATAATGTTACCTAGCACTCAGCCATGTGTAGCATGGATAGCAGAAGAAGTGTTGTGGCTCTCTTCAGTAGATGTAGCCAGACTGGGCACGTGTTACATTACATTTAGGCATTTAGCAGATGCTTTTATCCAAAGCGTCTGCTAAATAAGAGCTTTACATAAAGTGCATAGAACCATGATGGAAAACAACAAGACGTCTCATCAAACTTGTAAGAGATGAATCACAAGTGCTGTGAGTAAGAACATCGCTGCCAATGGCAGAATCAAAGAGCATTAAATCTACTAATTATATTTTCAACTTTTAACTGAAATGTCCATATTTTCTGTGCAGCCTGTGAATTTTCAGTCTCACCTGCTAGTCCTGAGTTAAAGATGACTGTGGGTGACCCCCCTGACCCCGGGAGAGGGGGAGCCACAGGTGGAGGAGGGGGGGGCATGGGGACGGAGGATGAGAGCTCGCTGGTCCGACAGGGGGGGGGAGGCGGAGGAGGGGGAGGGGGAGGAGCAGGGGGAGGAGGTGCAGGGTACAACCCATTGGACACTTTAAAGACAAGAGAAGAAGAAAGCGTTACTGTTTCGTGTTGTACTCAGAGTTTATCCTTAAAGTTCAAGTGGTCTGTGAGCAGACCTCTACTTCAGCCCCCCCCCCCCGGATCAGTTTCATGCTTCAGAAAATCTAGTCGGTGACGGGAGACTGCAGCCAATCACAGGTTTTTTCGGAGAGACGATGCATTCATATTGGCTGAGTTACAAGAGCAGATGCACGTCCATGTCCCTTCAGATTCAGTGGCTGAAAATCCTGCAACTTGTGAAACATTTCTAACACCCCTCTCATCTGCAGCGGCGTGCAGAACAAACATCCCGGCTCCACACGGAGCTTCAGGTTCATAATGTTTGATGCTGTGGCAAAAAGGAGTGATGGCAAACTGGGGAATAACGCAAGGGGGGGAAGTGGCGTGTGTGTGGAGTACTAGCCTCTCATCCCGCTCCTGGATGGCGTTGCAGCTGCCTCTGAAAGATGAGTCGCTGTGGGAGGGGCCACAGTCCCTTGGAGTGTGAGCCCTACGAGGGTTACGGTCCGCAGGAGAATAGACTTCTGCTGCTGCCGTGGAAGTTGTGGGTTTAATGGGAGGGGCTTAGCGGAGTGATATGAGGCGGAGGGTTGTTTTTTTTTTATAGGGTTGCACAGATTCTGCCTCCGCCAGCTTTAAGTGATGTAGTTTTGAAGAACTTGGTTGCGGTAGTAGCATCACTTGGCAATAACTGCAGTATCAGTTAGTTTATTGCAGTGGAACCTCCATCTGCAGTTTATGATTAAATATTGAAATCAGTGCTCTGATTGGTGGAGCTGAAACTCACCTGTACCTGGCATTGGTGGTGGAGGAGGGGGAGGAGGTGGGGCTGGAATCCCTGGAGCTCCACCTATCCCTGGTCCCATGCTGTGATAGGCCACGGTCTCAGGACTGTAGAACAGGTAATAAATCAACACCAATCACACCAATTTGTGACCAAACAAATGAAATTGTTTTCTTGTTTTATTGATTTGTGGTCAGTTTGATTATTGAAAGAAGTAATTGATGATCAAATTACAGTAATGTTTGTATTATCATAAGTGGTTGTGGCTAACAAGTTAACCCAGTTTCTATGTACACATACACACAAAAATAGATGTATTTTTTAATGTATGTTAGAACATTCTTACAATGAGTCCAAAATTATTTCAAAACTGCAATGGTGTGAAGCCACGCCAAGGCTGCTGGGAAATTTCACCTCCAGTGTGTTAATCTTTATTTTGAAGGCAACTGTTACGTCTGGTCTTTCTTCGATCTAGCTAGCCTAACATAGTTTGAGAATGTACTTTTTGGGTGGTGCTGAATGTGTAGCCCCTTTCCATATGGATGACATGTAGCCCTCCAGCTTGCAGTGAGTGGCTTCTCAGTTACACATCCCCTAACGCATCACATTAACCGTGTTAATAATGACTTGTTTGGCTCCTCAGGGTTCTATTGTTGATCATTTATGTTTTTAAGTTGCATACTAAATTCCTGCTTAAATCCACCTCTAGCGGTTATAGAGCAACATGATCTTTCATGTGGAGTTGTGTTTGTGTCACCTGATGAATCTAAGTCCAGTATTTCCTCTCTGTTAGCTCAGAGTTTGGTCTCCACCACCTTCTGAGGGAAATATCTGGTTCTTTAGCTGCTAAATGCTACGCTGTGTTCCCAAGCTGGTCCCTAGCTGTGTATGTTTGCTGCTGAGCAGGTATTGCAGTGGCGTCTCTCACCTGGGGGACAGGTTAGGGCAGGGTGGAGGTGAAGGGGAGGCGGAGTCAGCCACCCCCCCGTCCCCCTCTCCTCTCTGTGGTTGAGGAGCTCCTGGTCCTCCAGCCTGCTGGGCCTCCTGAGCCTGACGCTCAAGACGACTTTGACGCCGGATTGTTTGGTCCTTCTCTCGAACCATCCGCCGCAAGGTGTGCACCTGAGTGTTAGTGCTCGCATACACGTCCTGCACAGGTGACAGGTGTTGTACAGTACATAATATTCAAACAGGTGTGCAGGTAACGCTTGCATACACTTCTAGCACACGTAACAGGTGGGGAGTTGGGTGGTGTAAGAGGTAAGAATCAGCCCAACACGTGTGGAGTTAAAGAAACAGTACAACATTTCAGAAAATTTTTGATATTTTAGAAAAGATGGTCCTACATGTACTTAACCAGAAAGAGAAATGTTAATATTGCTCTAAGTTGCATCATTATACACAGCATCTTTTGTCTCCTTGATGACTAATTGTTTGTGTGGTTTCCATAGTAAAATCACTGACCCGGATATGGTCCAGTTCCTTGTTGGTTTGCATCAGCTGTTTTTCGAGTTCGACGATCTTCAACATCGCTTCATTCTCCACGTCCAGCAGACGCTCTGACATCTGAGGACAGAGGGCAAGAAAGACAGGTACAGATCAGTACAACACCTGTCTGTTTGTATACCGGTCTGTCTTTCTACCTGCCTGTCTTTACACTTGTCTGTCTCTATACATATTTCTGTCTGTCATTACTTCGTTCTCCACGTCCAGCAGATGCTCTGACATGTGAGACAGGTTAGTACAGTCCGTCTGTCTCCACCTGTCTGTCTTACCGTGCTCAGGCTCTCCTCCAGCTCTTCCACTCGTTCAAGAGCAGCAGTTTTGGTCTCGGCGTCCTCTAGCAGCGTTCCAACATCAAACACGTTGTCGAGGTACGCCTGAATCTGAACCTGAAGCCTGTCGCTCTCTGTGTGCTTCAGCCTCTGAGGTGAGATGGGTAGAGACAGGTTCACACATCAGGCCTCATGTGATTGGCTAAGAGCTGACCATGTGACCGTGTTACCTCCAGATGTTCGTCCAGGTTGAGTTTAGTGAAGTCGTACTGCAGATGGACTCTGAAGTTCATGTCCTCTACCGAGTGAACCACGATATTAATGAACTGCATACAGGCCACCTGACAACCGTTACCACGGCAACAGCAGACACATATTCAGTTAGCAATCAGTCATTATCCCAAATTAAACTTTGATCACGGTTGAATTGTGTTCAGGGAAAATTAAAGATTTGAATTAAAATATTTTTTCAGAACATAATGAAGTGAAGCAACGTGAGCAGCAGAACACTGACTGCAGTTCCCTTAATGGCCACCAGGTGTCTTTAACAAATAAAGTCCCTACAGCACCTGTAAAACCACATTTAGATTATTTAATTAATGACGTTAAAGTAAAGGACGTTCAGATAAATCCTTCGTACCAAAAAGTCGATGTTGTCGTCTTCGTTCTTAAAATGTTCCATCAACTTCTCAAAACGCATCGACTCTGAGCACACCTGCAATAGATCAATTAATCAATCAACCTGTAAAGGAACCAGTATCAGATTGTTCAGCAGTCTGTAGTGTACACATACATTATATAAGTGTGTGTGTGTGTGATGCTGTTTACAGTTTTAAAGTTATCGAAGGCTGACAGGATGATCTCATGTCCTCCTCTGACTAAACACACCGCCGCCAACAACTCCAACACCAGAGCTTTCGTCCTGACGTGGAAAGACAGGCAGACAAACCGTTAGACATTTTACAAAACATCTTAAATATCTGCGGTCTGTAGCTCTGCAGTATGTACATGTAGTACTTTGACTACCTGTGTGCTCACCTGGGGTTCCTGTTGTTGAGACTGAGAGCAATTTCATTGACAGCGTGAGGATGAGACATCACCATGTTAAACCCGTACTGAGGAAAAGGAGGACACAGGCGAAGATCAGTCACATCTACTTCATATTTGTGCCAGCTCAGACAGAAAAAACAGATTTCAACTGTTTTTTGTATGAAATCAATTCAGTCAGAAGACATACTCAATTACAGAACTTATTAATGATCAATAGATAAAAATGATTTAATGGTTAGTCTTGGTTTAACTATAATAAACAGTGCATGTTTGGTAAAAGACGTCTTTGTATGTTGTACCTTCATTTAAATAGATTTAAAGAATTTGTGTTAGTGACCTGGTAGTTCATGATGGCTCTCAGACACATGACACAAACGTGAACGTCGTCTTTCTTGCAGACGAGTCGTGAATTCTTCAGAGTTCGACGACTCGGCAGAGTGTTGGATCGAGTCACCAGAGTCGAACTACAAACACAGAAACATGCTCGGAGGATTGGAGTTGACTGGGGTGAGTTTCTGTTTTCCATTTAGTTTTATTTGGTACCTGATGGAGTGCCGAGCTGCTCGGGGTACAGAGGAGGACGGGGAGGGAAGGCTGCAGTCGCCATGGAGATCCTCTATGGATCGACTCCAGGGAGAGTCTATGGACGACACCTCACCTCCGGACTCTGACTGCTCACCATCAAACCTGAACACACAAACAAGGTTTGTTTCAGAGTTTCACCAACATCCATGATCAGTTTGAACTGTACGTATTGTATTTAGATGTGTTCACTGTATATGGATATACATACAAATATAGTATATCCATGTAAATAGAGTATATCCATAAAGAGTGTGAAATATTTGTTCAGACTTACGTGACGGCATACTGAGCGAAGGACAAATACTCGACCAGAACATCCAGACCACGATTCTCCTCATTCAGAAACTCTCTGACCCACCTACAGAGAGAAAGACAGGTCAGAAAGCGAGACAGGTCATCAGAGAGGGAGAGATGGGTCAGAGAGACAGGTAGTCAGAGAGACACAGGTGGTCAGACACAGGGTACCCAATGTGGTTGGTGCGAAGAGAAATCTCGAGCTCTCTAAGCATCTGAGTCGACTCCTGAACTCGTCTTCTGAACTTCTGCAGACAGACAGAATCTTGCTTACTGTTTTCAGTTTAATAAACTTGAAACTCACAGAAAGACAAATAAATTTAAATGTCAGAACTTCCTGTGATGTCATTATTGCAGACTGACCATCTACAAACTCACCTTGCGTGTGACGGCCGGGTCAAGGAAGCCTCTCAGTTTCTGGATGTAGGTGTGTGGGGGGTTCTTCACCTGAAACCTCTCCTGCATCAATCAGACACATTATGATTGTATGACATCACACATGAAGCTCCGCCCACCAACAACACCAATGATTCTACAAATGCAGCTGGTTAAAAGTTAAAATCTGACATACTAAAACAATGTTGGTCCAAATGTTAGATCATTGCCCAAATAAAATCCACCATGAAGTAACGTATGCTTTGAATCAGGAAATATCTGATCAATAATAAGAATGTGAAGTAAAGAATTGATCCCGACATATTCCAATATAACTACAGACAAACTGCTCCTTATTGATCAGATTCAAACTCGCTAACTTTATTAACAGCACCCACCTGGTCACAGATCAGCTCCCACTTCTTCTCGTTGTCATAGGAACGCAGCAGACGCACCTTGTCAGGAGGCAGGTTCATCGAGTTCTAAAAGTGTTGAAATGCAGTTTTAACACGACGCCTCCAAAACCAGGAAGGACCCCCAGAGACCAAAAGGTTATGGTTAGGGCTAACCCAAATCCGGGTCCAAGTGGACCAGCAGATGTGACTTTAAGCTTCATTTCAAAAGCTGAACTACTAATAAATCGCTTTGCTGATCCTTAATTGATCAGGAAGTTTCTTGTAATTAATCAAGTGATAGGTCTATAATATGTAAACCATTTGGTAGCCTTGGTAACATGATTTCCCTCATACAGAAGTAGTTTCTGTGCACAACGCCTCATGTCCTGCCGTCTCGTCCTGTTCGTCAGTATTCATGTCGTGTGGTTTGATCCCGCATCATGAACACAGACGCACATTGGTAGACCTGCTGTCAGTCACCTCGACTTGATTTCCCTACGAGGATCCAATCAGTGAGTTAGCTGTCAGTCCTGTCAGTTCCTGGTGGGTCCTGGTCCTCTAGAGACCTGCACATCACTTCCTGTCCAACTTTCTTCTTGGTTTGTTTGTAAATAGTGTGAAGACTACTACAAGGTTATCTACTGGATCAGGCCCAACACTTTGGCCTTGTGAAGACCTCCACGTCGTGGAACCGGTGCAGCCTGTCCCAAAGGAGGGAGGGATCCTGTTTGTTCCACATGAGGGATGCGTAAAGTCCCGCTCCACAACAAATATTTAATCTGTGCCTTTGTATTTTTTCTTAGGACTTCCTACACCTGTTAACCTGCTGCTGGACCTGTGAGGAGACCAGGATGTCTGCCAGTCTGCAGACTCATCAGTGCATCTCCAGGTTCACACTGTGACACCAGAGACCAGAATACAGACTCTGTGAACCTCCAACAGGTCCAACACAGACTGGAATCTGAAACATCTGGATTCACTTTAATGTCTCCTTAGAAACGTCTGAAGACCTGGAACAGTTTTCTTCAGCATCTCTGTGTATGATACTGATCCTTTTCATCTAGCACCATCATCAGGTCGACATGTTAACGTATCATCACTGGTTTATGCAATTACCTGCAGAGCTAAAGACATTCCCATCAGCCTCAGCTGCACGCTGTTAATTGCTAATTGGCTAATGTTGGCATGCTAATGGTCATAAATGTAATGATTAGACCTGCACACCCTGCAGAGTCCATCATGTATTCAGTTTGTATTTAACAGTTTGTCATCTTCATATTTCCAACATGTCTGTCTGAGTGTGTTGATCCGGTGGGTATATTGTGTATTTAGTGTGTGTGGTGTATTTACCAGTGCAATGGAGAACCTCTCCTCCAGCTCGGCCGGGTCTGGCATCGGGAGTCGAACCGGGGCGGCTCTGGACCGGATCACTGCCAGCTGGCTCTCCATGCTCTCTGCGTTCCCCATCTCACACACACACTTAACGAACACACACACACCGAACACACACTGAACACACCCACCTACAATAACACACACTCAGCAGACACACAGCAGCAGGAACATGTGGTCGGCCATCACACGCTGAACAGACAGGCGGAGGAACGGGTGAAGGCCTGTGTCTGTCTCTCCTGTCTCTCTCTCCTGTCTCCCGTCAGACTGTGAAGATCATCTCCCTCCACCTCCCGTCTCGCTCGCTCTCCCTTTTCTCTCTTCGTTTGTGTGTCTCTTTGTCTCTTTTCCTCGGTGCTGCTGCTGATGCTGATGCTGCTGATGAGGAGGATGATGATGATCCAGATGAAGCTCTGATGCCGTGTCGGTGTGTGTGTATGTGTGTTGTATGTGTGTTGTATGTGAGCGCGTGTCGCAGATCAGCCGGTTAATCCTCCCCCTCTCCTCCCCCACATGAAGAAAGAAAGAGTCGGCCTCCCTCCTCTTTGTCTCTTCTGTCTCTCTCTCTCTCACAGCTGCATTCTTTGTCTATCTCGCTCGACCCTCCCTCCTCCCTCTCTCCCTCTGCCTCAGACAATGAGCCTTCTGCTGCCACAGGCTCCGCCCACACACACACACACACACACACACACACACACACACACACACACACACACACACACACACACAGGGGGGTTGAGAGACATAGATTGACAGAGAGAGAGGTGTGTATTATCTGATTCTGGATCAGATGCTTTAAAACGCATCTGAATATAATGTTTATGTAAATATGTGTTTCCAACACGTTTTAAATAAACCTAATATGTTATTATAGCAGAACATCATATACTTAACATCACATTTAGGCATTTAGCAAACGCTTTTCTCCAGAGCCACTTCCAGGTCAGAGCTTTACATAAAGTGCATAGAACCATGATGGAAACAACAAGACGTCTCTAAACTTGTAAGAGATGAATCACAAGTGCTGTGAGTAAGAACATCGCTGCCAATGGCAGAATCCAA